>JXXA01006228.1:0-10919 GCA_000956255.1 Anopheles punctulatus
CTCGAGCCAGCTCGAAAAGCGATGGTTGGTGGTGGGTCGGGAGAGAGAGAGAGAGGGGGGAGGGGAGGAGGTGGCTACGAGTGTGGCACTGCGAGATTCGAGTTGAATATGCGCATGCGCGGCTGATTAATTATTATTGAAATCACGGCTTTGCGCTTTGCGCCGTATGTCATTAACCTCCTTGACTCGGCTCGAAAGATTAATTGAATGACTTTTAATTTTATCTGACATCATTTACTTGTAAATTAATAAAAGCTTTTCCACCAACACTAACGAGCACGGTGTTAAGGGGAGCGGGCAAAGGGGAGGCGGTTGGGGAATGGTACCGGCGGACCGGGGCGGATCACGAGCATGATGTGATGGAAACCGGAGAGCAAGCAATGATCCCCCGCGATCGGGACGCTGTTCCGCATCACCGATCTCGCTAGGAACAACAACAATGACAGTAATAACAACAGACAGACTTTGATAGCAGCATAATGTTTCGTGTTGCGCGCACTTCATGCGATGTGCGAGTGTGCGTGTTTGGTTTCGTGTGAGGAACACCAACACCGAACCGATCGTGAGCGCACATTCCCAGTGCAAATAAGCTCGCCGGTAAAATTCTTCTCATTTCACTAGAACTTAATAGGGCAATGCTCATCGGCAGACGCAGCGGAGCTGAAGAAAAGTCGCTTACCGCGACTTTCAGCGCTCAAGAGACAAAAGCGAGGAGAGGGCGAACGGGCACAACGGGTCGCGAACAAAGTCCGCATTATTTATTCAACATTCGTATGGAATGTATCATTTGTATTTATAACAGCAACAGCAGCAGCAGCAGCTAGTCATGTACGGTAAAATCATCAGCTCGCGTCGGCTTCGAGACCCGATCGCGCTCAATACGGCCAGCGCGTTATTGAAGCAATCGTTCCGATGGGAAAAGAGACACAAATGAGCAGAAAGAATTAACGGCCGGATTGAGGAGGGCAAAAGGCGAAGATAAAAAAGGCAGGTAAAATATGTGTGGGTGAATATCACCGAAGTCAAGAATAGGCTGAAAACTAAAGAAAGAAAAAGAAGTAAAGAGAAAGAGCGAGAGAGAGAGAGAGAGCGAGAGAGATAAAAAGAGAGGTCACGAAGTGAAACTTACATCCCGAACACTTCAATCAAAACGAATTAAGAATTCAAAAAATTAAATAAAAACACAAATAAAGAGATGGAAACAGAAACAGCTTGATGTCCGTCGATCCCGAGGGGCCGCGCACCCGGGGGGGGCAGCGGGAGCCGGACGGCGGAAGGAGGAGATAAAGAAAGAGAGAGAGAGAGCAAAATAAAATACCGACCACACCAAATCCTCCGAAAAAGCTTCGCGTTCGCGCGCACGGTTGTGGGGCACAACAAAGGAGAAATTATAAAGGACACTCCTTAATTAATTAAATCTCGCTTGTGTCAAGATCGCTCGATCGTCACGCGTTCGGTGATCTTTGTGGCACCGATGACGATGACAACGGCCACGGCTCTCGCCAGTGGGAGTGGTTTGATGATGTTGGGGTGGGGTGGGTTTTATTTATTTTATTTTTTTCATTTAACTGGCTTTAGTTTTTTCATTTCATACCACATTCAATTCTCCCACTGTGGGTGAGTTTTGCGGGCGGCGAGCGGGTGGGTGGTTTGGTGATTTTCGGGTGTGGTTGCACAAACGGAGGCCACCCTCTCGTGCCGGGTGAGCTTCTCCCAAACGCCCGCGCACCCCTGGGTCTCGTTCCTTGACCCGGATACGAGAGTGCGTCCCCGTTTATTTACATACAATACACGCACAAGCTGTTTAGGTTATTTGTTGTTTTTCGGTTTTTAATTTTACTCATCACGCAGATACTGCATGGAAAAGCGGTCATTTATGATGCCATTTAGGTGGCTTGATCAACTGGAAAATCGGTTCACATGTATAATTTTAGTAACAAAATCTCGGATGCCCATACCCGCGAAGCTTAAAAAAAATTCTATAAGTAATTATTTCTAGTGGTTTTCTATTCATTATTTAATACTTTCAATCTTCTAGATTTAGAACAGAGCCTGATGGAAGTTTAGATACGAACTCGTCATTAGAAGTTTTAATTTCAGCAACAATTTGAAAACATTAAGCATTTGAGGAAACATCCGCAATTACTACAACAATCCAATTCGAATTACAACAACGAACATTCAAACAATAATATGTTTATTAGTTTTTTAGTTTAATAATATGAAAACAATTGAATTCTTGGTAGTCCGTATCCATAATGTGTATTAGGGCAATTAACACAGGGCATTAGGGCAGCCACAAGTAATTTATTTTTGCAAATGTATTAACAAACCCTAAATGCTCACCCGATCTAGTGAATCAGTGCTTTGGTTGTGGTTAGTGAAAAAAACATTTGATGCTTATATATTTTGAGGAAGATTCCAAGAGTAAAAGAGTTGTTTTAGCTATACTCACGTACAAAATCCAAGGATGAAAAACAATACGATATTAACTAATTCAAGTATTTGATAATTTGGATTGTACTAAGCAATGTATTTTTTTGTTTTTATTATGTTGCTTTATTACATTGCTTCTAAATAACTATTCGATACTAAATGTTCTCTTTTTTACAATACAATTTTTAAATGTTCTTTATATTATTAAACATGAAGTAGTGACGAATATTTGAAAATGAATTATTGTAAATTTTAAAATTTTGTTCTACAATGATTGTGGTTAATTCCATAAAGCAGTTGAAATATAGTGAACAATATTTTAAAAAATATCCATTGTTTTCAACAGATTAAAACAAAATAGAAAAAAAGGATACAAACCACAAACATGACTACCGGAGGAATGGGTTTTTTCCGTTTTGCTACATCACAATCGAAGGTTTTTATCATACATAGGAACTTAATTGACAATCGGGATGCCAGAAAAGCAGCAAATGTTCCCAAAGCCAACAACATCAAAGGCTAGATAAAATTAGTTAAACTTCTACATAGGAAAAATATGTAAACTACAGTATTGTCTATACGGGAGAGTTTCTTCGACAAAAAGTATTCGGCGGTGAATAAGTGAGAACAGTGAACTATATTTTATTTTAAGTTCGCTTTACTAAATTAAGTTACATCCCTGCGGTCTGGTAGCGTGGTAGCACTATATCGATATCGTAAGAGGTAACGATGCTGGTATTTCAATCTCTTTCCAATAGTTTTTCAACCATCCTGCAGACCTTGATGTTCTAAACTTCACGCTAAATATCCACCAATGTTATATATTAAACCTTTCACTATTTTAATTGATGATATTTTATAAAATGCTTGGATAGAAACACATGCATTTGAAAATATATGTATAATATTAAACAACATCAATCGGTGCTTTAAACAAACTTATTTTCGTTTTAAATACCATAACGACGTATTGTTGCTAATATTTAAGCCCAAAAGCAATGTTGCAGTGCCTCATTCCTTCTACTGCAGCGTATTCGAAATTGGCGATCTTGCGGAAATGCTGCCTTCAGCACATGATTCGCACAATTTATGAAACACGGCATTAATTATCACTCGGTTTCTAAGCGATCATTCCCATGTAATCCCCGCGTGCGGAGCATCAATATTCACCATTGTTGCCGGGTAAAAAACGGTACGTTCCGCCCTGGCCTGGCATTGTTTAACTAAATGCAGCGATGCACCGCGAATGTAATTTCCTTAAATGGACTTATGTAGCACCAAAGCTTGCTCTTGCTATTGGCCGCTCGCACAAAGATATCGCACACAATTGCATCACGCGTACTACGCGCCACGGAGCGGACGCGGGAACGGGAACGAAGCCAACCCCTTACGGCTAACAATGCTTTTTTTTAAATGCTCGCACGCCGCAAATGGTGACAAAGATCGGGCTGCCCATTTACACGGCTGCCCGTCCATTCCGGGAAATGGATAGCTCCCGGTGGTGCAAGTGATGCTGCAGCCGTGGGGGAAAACAAATGCACCATTTTACACCAACAGCCTCGGCGGCCATTATGCGGCGGTGTAGAGTGATTGTGACTGTGTGTCGTATCGTTGCACTCTCGACCCGGGCGCGCGGGTTGCGGAAGCAACAGTGGAAATAAGGCACGGAAATGCAAGCCACAAATTGTGGATTCTACGAAATCGATTAACCAGACCTCCCCCAGACCGGTGCGGCCAGGTTGGGCCGCGTCCGGGCAGGGTGTGATCGTGCGGTGCGCTTTTTGGCTTATGAATTCCACGCTTTTGGCATATTTATGAAAATTTAATAACTTTCGCCCTGTACGACTAAAGTAGGCCGGCTGGGCTCACTGGACGCGAGGTGTGCGCGAGGATTGCAGGGAGGAACGGCAACACATATAAGGAGTGTTTGGAGAAGAGCGTCTTGCGAAACGATATTCTGGTTAGCAGCGAGCGTTGGATTCGAAATCGGGTTCACAAGCTCGACGATGTCCATGGGCACAGTTAATGCGCGTACGTCGATTGGTTTATATGCCCAGCCTCCGATTGCGCCGGGGAATGCAACGGAGCGCGAAGAAGGTGAACGAAGGCAAGAAATCAAGGTAACATCATTAATTCTTTCTCACCTCATTTTAATATCATTTTCCTTTTCTGCACATTGCGGATTGTGGTGCATGATGATCTCTATGCTGATCCGATACGACGGTAGCGACGGTGGTGGTAGGCACCGGGCGGCAGGGGAATACTCAACCGCGAAATGCATCACCATTGCACTCGCCACCTGAAGAATGTAACCACGGAAGGCATCCCACTCCATTGGTCTAGCCTGCCGTAGCCATAGGATGCGGTACACCCCTAGGACCCCTCTATAGGTGTCTGTGTGTGACACGGCCACAGTCGGGGCGGGAAAGACAGAGATGGAACGGGAATGCAACAAAAGTGCACTCCTGCATTCGCGCCGTCCAGTCCAGCGATACGTTCTTGCTTGAGGGTCATGCTGACAAAAGGTGCGAGAAGAATCTTTCTTCACGTTTTCACATCGCGACACCGCAGAGCTGAAGCAGCAGCAGCAGCAGCAGCAGCGTTCCAGTTCGCGACGTTGGTGAAGGAGAAAATTTCCAAGCGGTTTGTAAAGCTTCGCGGGCTGGCAGCTGCGGGAGGGCCGGCAAACCACAATACCGACGACTCGGTTCTCGGTTTTCGCTAGACTTATGGTCTACCTCCTGTGGAGCTGGCGTACCGTGGGCACAGCTTCTCTACCGGGCTTCTCAACCGGTTTGCCGACCCGGGCGAAGAAGCAGCATCAACTCCCAGTTTCGCCGCCTTCACCCCGAACCACCGGTAGAAAGACAATGAAAATCTGTTTTATTATCAGATTAAAGGCAGATGAATTATGAATACAGAAAATACCTAATGAAGTTCATTATAATCGCTCTCGACTCAACCGCACTCCACGTACGGGGGACACCAAGAGGGAGAGAAACGAACAACAGCAGAACACACACTCACACACACACATGCACAGCTTCAAAATAAACCGGCAAAATGCATCCTCCCAGCAGTGCAACGAATGCAAGTCAGCCGAACCGGCATGACTGGCGAGCAAGCAGAGCGCGCAAAAATAATAAGTAACAATAAAGGGCTCGCGGTTGAGCAAATGAGATACGGGCCGCCTGATGGGCCGCTCGCTTCGGAGCATCGTGATCATAGTTTTCACTTTATTTTTCAACTATTAGCACTAAGTGATCTTTTGTGTCCGGACTTTCGGAACCAACGGAACCAAGTCATAGATGGTGCTTGTTTGATTTGCTATTCATTTGTTACATTCATTTCCATATAAAAATATTTACCTTTATACGAATGGAACTCAAATTGGGACACTAAGAATCAAACGCTCATCTTTTTGGTCGGCTAAAAAAGTTTTTTTTTACTGTACATAAGAAGTGTTTTACAATAATTCCTAGATCAGTGGAAAATACGTTATGCATCGCGATGAAATCAAAAGACAAATGAGTGTTTTGGGACCGGTAAATATCTATTTCTCTGTTCGTTAATACCACTTTATGCTAAGCGTTACAGCCTGCTATAGAACCAACTTGTTATCCCAATCGGTTGCCGATGTCTAACGACGTCGGATTAAAAATTTATTAATGAGACTGTGGTAATTTGCAATATTTGCATCTGTGTTGTGTTGGCGAATGTTGCGTTTAGAATCTTTTGAATTCAAATGATCACGAGCACAAATTTGTTTTATATTTATCATTACATTTTGTTCCTTACATTTAACTACCGTATTTAGCATCACTTTTACGTTTTCTATTGCGATAAAAATGTCATATTTCATACATAAAAAACAGCTGCAGCATACGCTTCTGGAATTTTGTTTGTACATTCTCATCAAAACGTTTGCAGTTTGTGGCATAAAACAGTGAAATAGCCTTAAGCCTTCCAGCATTTAAAACAGTTTTTTTTCGCGCTCTGCTCCACTTTACCCTGCCAACGCCAGATTCATTTGTGGGGCCGTGTTTGATTCCCACGAAAAACCCGAACATTTCGGTTCGTTCCCATCCCGGTGCAGCGATGTGGGACACACAATCACGCAAAAATTCCATACAAACTCCGCACCCACCGAGAGGCAAAAAATCGCGGCCAATCGCGGCCACGAACGCTCAACCACTGCCAGCGCCGTTACCGTCGTTCCTATTATTTAGTGGTTAAATTAAAACTGTCAATTGTTGCGGCGCAACTTGGTCGCTCTCTGGTGAACCGTTTATAATTGTCAAGATTTGAATATTAACGAGCCCGCCCCGGACCCCATTTTCCCGAGCATGCGCAAGTAACCGTCGCACAAAAAACCGGACACATACGCGCACACACATACACACACACAAAAGTATGGCCTCTACCCGCTTTTTGTTATGTTGATGATCAGCAAAAGCGCTCACCCGCAAACACGCACAGCACAGCACCGCTCCAGAAGCAATGGTTACTACTTTTCCGTGTTGCGTTTGCCATGATCACCGCATACGCACTCACACATGTGGCGAGATGCGATGGCCGAGCTTGTGTGACCGGTGACGAACAATTATATTAATGGTCATTTTAATTAAATTCATTCCGAGCGACACCATCACGGATGTGTGCGGCGTTTAGCGTTTGGGAGGGTTAACAGGGGCGTCGGACAGGGGGTAGGCCAGCGGCAACCGAATGGTGCCAACGAGACGAGATGAAGGAATGATGACGGTGACACGAAATTCTCGCATTCGTACGAAGAATAGCAATTATATTCATTTGCATTTGCGTCGCAGCAGCACGTGAAAGCGGGACAAACGACTTCGTTTAATGCTCTACATATTCGCATACACACCGAGCGCGGCGATGGTGAGGGGGGGGGGATAGCTCATTGTGTGAACATCACTGCATATTGTTTCCCGTTTAACAAGAGCACATTGCTAGTCGTCTGATTTGTATGCGCTCGGTCTGCGCACGGTTTGAAGTTAAATCTGTTTTTTTTTGCCTCTTTTTTACTTGTTTTGTTCGTCCACCGAAACATTTAACAACGATTAGAAGTACGCTACTGCATTGTTGGTGAGTTGTAAGGCGAACATGACGTTTAATAAGCTTGCACTGCTCACGTGGCCCACTGCTGTCCTAACAGCACGCATGTGAACACGTGTAATCATCTTCATCACACAACCGTAAAGTAATTCAACCAATTATGTGAACAGTTTTGTGGTGCGGGCAAGTGCACCGAATGAGGGAAACCCTCGCTTGCGGTACATAGCCCTGAAGTAATAACTGCTACAGCAACACTGTAGCAAATTTGACCACGCCACAGGGCACGTCAAATTTAGGTATGAAAGGGTATGAAACTGACAACATTAAACTAGGCAAAGTTAACGCATTAATGGCCAGTTTCAACATTATCCTGTAAGATTTACATCAAATTTAGTTTTAGCACAAACTGAAGGTAACAAACAAAACTCATTGTACATAAAAAATATAACATCCTTTAACCTCCAGAGATATTCAATGCAAAAAACACTCAGTATTAAATGTTTCATGGGCGTTATAAATTGATAGCCATTTCTTCATGCTAAATAATACTTCAACATAAACTCAAATTTAATTCTTGCTCAAGTAATGTTTTGGCAGGGTATTAAATTACAGATTTTTAAAAGCAACTTTAACAAGCCAAAAAATGAAAGAAAGAGTTAAAGAACTATCAAGACGAAAAATGCGTACAACTACAGTAAATTAGCTTTCATATGTAAACAGAAATTAATATCATTTCAGACCTTTTCAGTGGCTTTTTTAGCACAAGCATAGCACAAGCATCAGTTTATCGTTTATTTGAATCAAATTAATTTTGGCTAGTTAACGTTCATCCAATTGCTTGTAAAACAAGCTGGTTTATGGCACCAAGAATTTTCTAATAGAAATTATGTTATTTCATTGACAATGTTCGTAAAAGGCTCGAAATACTCATTTTCGTGAATTCACCCAAATTCTAGTTTAAAAAATGCGATAACTAGTAACACTAAATTAAATTTGCTTTTAGTACATTCATTCGTGCACTACAGCATCGTATGCTGAGTCGGTGCTATGGGAAGAAATGATCAGACCGAAGTTAGTTGATACTTTGTTCACGGCATTCACGCTGCCCCATCCAGCACAGCAACCCGCGAAAGGCATTTTCATCTGATTTGGCCTTAATTGACTTTTCACACCTCTAACCATCGCGTTTAATATAAAGCGACACAGCGACCCGCCGACAGTTGGGCGAGCGTCAAGTTTTAGGCGTTTATAATTGAGTCGAGCGATCAAACCGTCGGGCAACTAGCGGCATCATGTTGCCTATTGCGCATTACGACTGCACGCAAACACGGAGAGATGAGGCTCGCCAACAAATCTTACACATTTACTCGCCTCGCTCGCTCGCTCGCTTGCTCACTCACTACGCTTCTAATGATATGATTGTAATTGCCATCAAATTAGCTCCCGGCCTCCCGGCGAACAACGAACACGCTCAGGGGAACACACCGATTGTCCAAAAAACTTTCCAACCCATCACCTTTGCGCCCCGGCAGCAGCACACGGAGCTGTGCTCCGAATGTCACCTTCAATTATGATTTATTATGAATTTTATTCGCCCTTTTTACGTCGACACTGACCAAAGCAGAGCGTTCTGAAGCGTGCTTCTCAGCACCTAACCGCGAATTTTCCCCTATGTGCACTGGCCCCGTGACGGACATGCGTTTCGCTGCTGCTTTGCTGTCTATGTGTTAGTGTTTCTGTTTTTTTTAACTTTCATAGTTCGCTTCCACTAAACAATGTAAGCTGATTATCAGCAATTATTTTCAGCACGAAAAATCGTTCTGTAATTATTCTGTAATTTTCATTTAATTTGAATAGCAGCGCAGCAGGGAGCGGGAAAAATAATGCCTAATTTAATAATAATGGCACAAGACACACGGTTAGCCGGAACGGAAATTAAACAAGAGAAATAGAAAATGTTTACGGGCACGTATGCGAAGCCAAGCACATGCATAAAACCTATCGCCTGGTGATGTTTGATTCCGTCTTGGTGGGATTTTTTTATTTACGGTTCACACTGCTGCATTTTCCTGCTTTCGCTATGAAAATACTCATCATACCATATGCTTCAGTACCCTCATTCGATGCTTAAACTAATCGAAATATGCCAGGAAGCACCGAGCAAGCGAGAAGCACTATGAACTTTTAGATTTGTAAACTGTTGAACTGATGGATTAGTTAGCGATCTTTGCACATTTTGGTTGTTTTGCTGTAGTTTATAAAAAAAGTATAAACAAAGGCTTAGTTTTTCAAAAACTTAATCGGCTTTATCAAAATGATTTTATAAAACGAAAACATCCTCAGGTATCCCACGCCAATAGTGTGAGGTACTGATGATTATACAGCAAATAATATAATGAGGTCGTAATGGTGCAGCAACCCGCATAAATGCGTTCACTTATCTTCAATTAAATTCTAAACTAAATCAAAAGCCGATCTTCCCGGTCCGCCGAACGGATCTCGGCAACGGAAAACGGGCACCGCCTTGTCGCGAATGTCGATTGCGTTTGGGTTGCGTACGCGCATCAAATGCGCATGAAAGCACCATTAACGAAGCGCAGATTGACAATGATAATTGGACCCGACTTCTGTACCGCTACCGGTTTTTCACGACGGTAGAAAGAAAGCGAGAAAGCTTCTCACTCCTTCATGCAATTTCTTGTCTTTGCTCCACGGCATTCCACGGGCGGTAATCCCGTTCGGCTGCCGGTTCCTCTTCTAACGGTTCGTGCGATCAAAATTGGTATCGTCATCGCTAAATGCACAACAATGGCGCAATTTATGATCGTTATGCAGCCTGCAGCGAAGATGTTTGCAAGTACATCCCCGCATGGATTATCCCGTGTGGGAATGCAGGCTGCTTTCTCTCTCTCTCTCTCTGATAATGAGGATACATTATTAAATTTAATAATTATAATGGAGATTCTCCTAATTAAAATTAAAATCAAATTAAAACTAAGTGTTTATTGTTGTAAAAAGTTTAGATTTAATTGCAATTTGTAACATTATGTGATGTTAAAAATTGAATTATGAAGCACCTAATAATTGCACATATTTCTTGAATATTTTTCTAAACTCATGAAAAAACTGATCTTATATCGACTCTGGCTCCTTCCTTTTCCTTTCCTTTTCCTTTATCCTTACACTCGAATTTATTAACACCAAGCAACACTGTGCCATACTTAAACTCAGAACTCCAATCAAATTGAAATAATAGTATTTTCCTTCAACAGTTCCAATTCGGTCAAAAATAATTCTAATATTTCTCAGATCTTAGGCAGCTTAATGTAATTTGTTTTGTCCTGAATGAGTAACACAATTGACTCGATTTAACTCGATTCACAAGCATATTCCGTTCGCTAGGAATG
>JXXA01006231.1:0-29229 GCA_000956255.1 Anopheles punctulatus
AGGAAGGCAACGGATCGGAACGAAATTGAATAGGGGTGAACAAATGGGCGACAGGGTTTAAAAGGTTAAACAAACACACAAGGGACGGTAAGAAATCTGGCATTCGTTTGCATTTCACGATCGTACTTCTTAACATTTTTATGATTTAAATTAACATATTTTTTCCCGAAATCATTTTTTACCATACTGACGAGACTCGAAAAGAATTGCCAATTGCTCAAATGGTTGTTTGAACGTTTGAAGTCTGATGACGCAAAGTTTGCAAAGAACCTTTCATATTTTCGTTAGACAATGGCCTTTTATAGAAGTACGTTCGAAAAACATATTAAATGTCGATCTGCTCATATAAGTAGTTTTTAACTGCCTGTTAAGCAACTTACAAGCGTCAGTGATGAGAACTGCTTGACTTCCAAACTATTGGAAATTTATTTGTTTATATTTTATTTATTCTAAACACTTTTACCCGTGCAATCGTAGATTATTGTGATTACATGTGTTGGAGAACCCTGATAGAAGGTTTGATAGAGTGGATCATCACAATGAATCGCGTGAGCGAGACTCGTGTCACGGAGTACTGACAGTTACAATAGGAAACCCTCTCACATGTCACATTTTAACCCAATTACATGATTAGCTGTTGCCATTCCAGCGATGTAATGTTCCTATTTATCCATTGTTATTGCAGTGCAGTGGAAAAGCCTCGCTGCTGGGATATGCAAAATTCCCCATTCGTCCAAATGGCGGCGTTCAGGTTAGCGCTGGTATCCAAATCGGTTCTGGGACTTGATTCGTCGAAGGTCGGTTTGAAAGTTTACATGCCTCTTTAAGTGTGTTTAAGGTATTAAAAATGAGAACATCCACATTTAAGCCTGAAAATAAGATGTGTCCCGATCGTTCGAAACCGTCAGGTGCCTAAAGTAGTTACGTCAGTAAAATGACGTCAGGCGACCTCTCGTGTATTACAATTTTTGTTTTTTCGTCTGGTTAAGCAAAAGCACATTATGAGCAACTTCTCCTCCCAACCTCACAGGGCCTGACAGTGCGGCTGGAATTGCCACGGTTCCACGTGACGACCGTCATGTGGGCCCTCCTGCATCGTCTGGCTCCTTGTGGTGCATGATGCCGGCAAATTTGGCCACCCCACCACAAAGAGAGAGGCCCTATTGTGTCATCGCGTTCGGTGTGGTGGTGTCGTATTAGATTTCGCCCATGCTTTTGACACACCGCACCAGCGGGAGGAACAATTCGGTCGTACACGCTTCGTTGCCTGACGCTTGGCTGACCTTCTCCTTTTGATATGCGCAGCTGTATAGGCCGCAATGTGCAATGTCACGGGGAACATGTAAAATCCGCACCGTATCCGTAGCAGGGTACGATGCGTGACGTTTTCGAGGAGCCAAGTGACAATGGCATTCGTCTCGCCTGCGGTGGAATGATCCAGCGAGAAGGGCAGCAGCAGCAGCAGCAGCAGTAGTCTCCCCAACCGGGATGCCGAACCCCGGAATGAGAGCTATACAGCGAGATAAGCTGAAGAGCGCGTTCCAACCACGAGCAGTCTCGACGGAACTCTCGAACACAAGCGGGCAATGGAAAAGGCTCTTGAGAGGCTCGTTCCATCGGTGGCCCGTTTACTCGTTCGCGTTGATCACTTGAACGGAAGGCAACGGTGTGTGTGTGCTGGGGGTTGGTGGATGTGTTTTGTGTCGCTTGAAGAGTGGCTGTGAAACAATAGCACGCGAGGTACGAGTAGTTTGATGACAATCGAGTGCCGAAGGGGGAGATCCACAAGTGCCAGCGTTCGAACTCACTACTCCTCCCGTTTCAATGATCGATTTTAGCGCGCCTGTATGATTATGAATGGGCCTTCTAGGGGCCTTTAGAAGGCAGAGGGTTTCGTATGATTTTCTTCTGTGTATCACCACAAAATGCTCATTTTGGGAAAGCCTCCGTCCAAATAACGCCAGCTGGTGGAACTCAATGGGGCAATTAAAATGGCGCTCGCCGACGGACACGCTTGGTTCCTTCTTCCGCGCTGGTTGGCGCTGGTTTTCGATGTTGGAGCACCATGGTGTGGATATGGATTTCATCGCTCCTTTCCCGGACACACCCGGTCCGGGAATCGATGGAAACGGCTGGGGTGGTTTGCGTGGGACGTCCATTTCATAGTTTTCGGCCACCGATCTGGGCAGGTTTTGACCCAATAAACGCCACTTGCTGGAGAATGTCTCCCCTTGTGCGGGCCATGTGGACATTTAGCTTCGTGTGGATATCTCTTTCCGTGCTTGTTAGCTCCGAAAATGGAGCACTGGCCGCGTTCGACGCCAGTGCTGGAAAAATGACCAAAACCGTGGACATCGTAGAGGCGCCCTGGGTTGAGTGTGCGTGTGTGGGAGTCTCCTCAGATGTTGTGCTGTGAAAAACGTTTAAAAGTGGGAACGATTGTGGTTCGCAGCGAGCGACCCGTGCATGCGTATCCGGTTGGTCGTTGGTGGCAATTTTGCGGCTAACGTTTATGTTTTATTTCACAAACAGAGCTAGTTTTCTACTGGTAGCTTTAACGGGGTTTCGAAATGCATTAAGAGGCATTAAACGTTAAGAAAGATGTTTACGGCGGGAGTCAACGACTTCGAGAAAGAGTGAGAAAGAGAGATAGAGCACCTCGGGAACATTGCATCACGTGATAGATACATTTTATTCTGTAATGCTATCGTTTAGACCCAAATCGGTGTTTTTCCCGCGAGCATCTGCAGTTCCATATGGCACGCCGTGTCCGGTAGTGACGCCTTTTTTGGAGAGTTAGAAATGCGTGCTCCATAAATTAGACTTTCGGGCGCGTACGGGTTTGGGCGTGCGGCAAACTTACGCACGGCTCGGGATGAAATATAGATGGTTTGAATCATGCTTTTATAAATATGTTATGATACGAAACGGCCACTCGTAGTGTCTAATTTATCGATCCGATTTCTGCTACGAGTTCGGTCGGTACTTAGCATTTCTTACCCGTTGACTAATGCACAGGGGCACATAAATTGTGCCTACTCGAAGTTTGTTGCGGTCTCTCAATTGGAGCAAGAATTCAGAGGAGACAGCGGGTCGGGATTGTGCTCAGTAGTGTTCAGAAAAGACGAAAACACGGATTTCTCCCCGTGGACGTTATGTACAAACTGCACGAGTTTTTTTCCCGACGGTGCTCTCAACCTCAATCGATTGATCGAAGCAGGCGCGCGCACGTCGGAAGTTGCGTGTGTCCGTAAGAAAGGAATTTGAAAGAAAATTCTTATGAGGAAGGAGTAGAAAGATTCGTCTACCACCACCCATCGAGCAGCTGGTGTGGGGCAAATGTCAGATCAAACCATACCTACACCGAGCGCACCGAGGAGCTAAAATTAGCTCCCAAAGTCAGGAGAGAGTATCGCACGCCATCCGCAGTCGTCGGCCATGACTCGGACGCACGATGAGCAGTTAGAGTGTGCGATAACAGACCTCCAACATCGGCACACTGAGGAATGCTTTATCTTGCTTACGAAAACAAAAACCGAATTAATCCTCAAGATCTCTTTGTGATCTTCCCAGCTTGTGATCTTGGGCTAGACCAGCTTCAGCTAGAGCATTGTCGTTCATGAACATTTTGAGAATAAATCATCCAAAGCAATCAGTTATTTCACCTGTGAGAAATCAATCAAGAAGATCCATTTTTTTCGTAAAAGACACACAAATCTTTTTTTGTATAGGAGTTCTCATTGATATTTTAAGATTCATGAAGTAACTCATAATTCATGAACCTTGAAATTATTTCTTGAATAATAGATGAATTTGCGTAGATAGGTGCAAGAGTGTGAGGATATTAAACAACAAACAGTCATGAAATCTTTAGGACACTATAATATTTTTAAGAGTCTTCAAAGGACTTATAAATCCTAAGGGATCTATGGATTTTTAATTGTGTATGAATCTTATCATTTGATTTTGAATCATATTCAAGGAACATTTTCTTGAACGCAACTTAACATAGGTCTCACAGTGAAAATTGTCTTTCGACATCACTTTATATGTTCGAAATTGTGTGAAATTTCATGTGTGCAGATCATTCTTGCGCAAACTTCGAGACTCCGTGAGCACTTCGCACACCGCGAGTCTGTCGCGGTGCGGCTTATCTTGTTTTCAGGCTTCACCCAACTCGGGGCTCAGGTTGTCGGGGCTCAGTGCTGCGGCGGAAGAGTTCTCGTTCGATAAGCAATTCGCACGACATACACACACATACACAAAGGGGGCAGATAGCAGAAGTGTTTGAGGGATTACCGGAGCCCTCTTGTATCGCGGTTGATAAGCAGCAGCACAGCTTCGGTGTCTGTTCCGAAGCGAATGTCCGATGTCCGGAGGCTCCACAGCTAAAGTGGCTGTTCTGCACACCATTGTAGTTTTTTTCTGCTCAATTCCCTTTACTCTTACCTGTGAACCCCGGTGCGAAAGACAGTTTGATTTATTGGTGTCTCGTGTTTGGCAATTATTCACCAGAAAGTGTCACCCCGTGGTGTGTGCGAGCGAGAGAAAGCGAGAGAGCGCGTGTTAGGGTGAGATGCCGGAATGAGATGACAAAACAGGTTCAGGTTCGTTCTGTTTTTTGTTTCGTTATATCTCGCTCCAACGACGGAGATGTATCGGAATGGCCGTATTGGGCAGAAGCGCTCCTTTTTATATTTAATAAGCACATGCTAATCGTGTGATCACCCGGCCGGCGTTGGCAGCATCGAGACTAAGACGCTCTCTGTTCTATCGCAGGGGTTAACAACCTGCAGCTAGGTATAGGTGCTCGTGTTAGGAGAATTCTAAGACTATACGTAAAGCCGTCAAACCCAACAGTGTTGCGTCGGCGAGAGAGGTGCTAAATATGTATGGCATTGAGTTGATTTGAGTTTTATACGTGAGTCGTAAAATCAATGAGTCAAACCAAACAAATGTTTTTGGATATCCAGCGAAGTATTATTCGAATGCTGGCTCTGTTTAGATTCGCAAACTAATAGCCCTATAGGCTATTGTTGTGACTATTTTATTGCTAGGTGTAAAGTCATTATTTAGCGCCGTTATGGCACGACAGGCAACCAAACATGTATTTGGGGTTAAGATTTCTTTCGCTTGACATTAATGAATGTGTGGGAAAATATCGATATTTTCGCACATGAAAGCTTCTTTACGAACCCTGCATTAGATTTGTCTTCCATCGATTTTGGGTCGTGCCTTGTTCAACAACATCCATACGAACGGCACCGTCCACGAACGATGCAAATTGTTGTTGAAATACTTCTCCCTGCCAATAACGATGATACGTCCGATACGTCCAAGAGAACGGACGAATTTTGTTGGAATGGCAAAAAGAGAGTTGTTCGTGCCAGAATGTGTGTTTGGTCGAAATTGTGTTCCATAATTCAGCGACCGTTTCGGCTTCACAATCAGCACACCGGTTGATTCACCACGGACAGATCCTTTCTTCGCGAAAGGGATTTATTTCCGTTCTCCGTCATCGCTGGTGGTGACGAGGCAGGAGGTTTTTTTTATTGTCTAAAGTGTGAGAACGAGATGGGAAGCGATTATGGTAGCTCCTGACCGTTTGCAAAAAGCGCAACAAGAACAACATAAATAAAATATAATCCAAATAAATAAATAGCATTCATGTGTGCAACAGCTCTTCGCACGTTCTCTTCTTGTATTCCATCCTCCGTCATTGGCTGGATTTGTTTTTCGGTGTCTGTGAGAAACTTCATAGTACTTCACGACATGGTAGTTTCGATTGACAATCTCAAACTGATAGCTATGTGTAATTTATAATAATCAGCCTTCAGTCGGAGTTGTTGGTTTTGCGAATGAATCCGGCCCGAAGGACCAAACTTTCACGTTATATGTACTAGTAAAAATGCTTGCATGTTTCCTTCATATTTAGTATGAAAAGTGAAAGTGGTTGTTTCTTCCAAATTAGTCCTTTGTGCCTTGCCCTTGCGTAATAAAACGCTAAAATGCGCCACATTCATTTCATCTGTTCGCGTGGTTGAAGATAAGAACAAATGAAAAAAAAAACGCAACCTAAGCGAAAAGTCACCAGCGCACTAATTAGTGTCCAAGCGGTAAATTTTTAGGCGGGCGACTTTTTGAAATTGGTGGTTTATGCGCGCTTTTTTGTATGTGTCAGCTAGTGTGTCTATGTGACCTGGAGCATTCGTGCCGGTTGTGGAGCGGAAGTGCATGAAAAATTTAATTTAGTCCAAAACTCACTCTTTGCCGTGGTGTGTGGAGGAGAGGCTTCGTTGCCTTTACGCGTGATTTTTGGGTTGGACACCGAGGCTGGCGTTTCGGCTTTTTCAACGGTTCTCAACCGCGGTAGGGGAACTACTAATGAAAACCACCGGCGTCTCACTTGAAGACTGCCCAGATGACTGTAGCGGTAGGTTTTTTTGGGTGGGGAAAATGGGAAAAGTTTTATTTAATTCCGAGACCGGGCACGACGGTTTTTCATTTCACATAGCACCACCCGGCTTGGAAGAAATGGGAACGAGCGGACGAATGACGAATGCCTCTTTTTTGATGTTGTTATCTTTTACTCTTTCCCGTGTTCCGGTTCGGGGGCGACCTGAGATGAGCAAAAACCGCGTGAACGACGTGCACCATGCCGACGGAAGAACACGAAAAACTTCCAACAAATGTTACGGTTCCGGGTTTTCCTTCTCGCCTCGCCTCCCACCGCACTGGGTTGGGGTACGATCGCCTCGTCAACTTGTCCCCGGAGGGCTCGTCGGGAAATGTAGCACTTAGTCGGGAAACTACTTTTTAATCAAAATGACATTAGTGAAGCTTGAAGCCTGCGACAACACATACACAGGACGATCTCCTACCGGGCGCTGGGAATATGGCGTATTGTTCATATGTTTTCTCCGCACCGTGTAGAATATTGCTTACCGAAGGAAAAAACACACGTTTGGTGTTTTCGAAAAAAAATCTCTTCGAGTATGGTACAAAAAACGAGTAAAAAAATCGAGTTTTGGAATATTGCTGCGAATCGCGAATATTTTTTTTCTATAAGTGACGAACTCACTTACTTAAAAGATAGTTTTGATCAAAAAATTATTCCGATTGTCTTTAAATTGCACCACAATTTAATGCGGTTAGACAGAAAGAAAGAATTGTCCTTCTTTTCAGTCCAAACTTATCTTAACTTCCCATGGGAGGTGGGAATGCCCCTGTTCGATCGTCTACCTTCGTGACAACACCAAATACATCGAGCGGTTTAAAGAGGCAGGCAAAAACAAAACAAAACAAAAAATATTGCAAAAAAAATCGGGCCAGCATCGTTTGCATATGCAAAACATTCCGGACGTAGCCGTTTCCAGCGAGTGGACGAAAAATTTGTGTTGGTGTGTGTGTGTGTGTTTGCTCCAATCCGCACGCTTCTTCCGATCGTGAGCCCTGAATGCTGGAATCTCGAATGAGATGTCGGCATGTGTGCCGGCAGTATTTTCCAGTGCATTTTTATTCCTTCCTTTGGAAAACGCATAACACAGCAGAGATCCTCGTTAGGAGCAGAGTGCGAATGTTTAAAAAAACGACAATGCAACAATTAAATGGCAGCGTCGAGGAAAGCATATCACGAACAGGTTTGCACAGTACAGGGTAAAGCAGAGTGTTGAGCTGAGTATTTGCTTCGGCGATTGCGAATTCCAATGCAAAAAGGTAACCCAATCTGCGTTCGATTTCCGCGGTTCGCCGTTTATCGTTCTTCTCACGCAAGTCGGTATGACACAACACGGTGATCCGTGTTTGGAGAGCGCCCCCTAGCGGTGGACGGTAAAGAAGTGAAAAATATGTTGCTGTACCTTCTTCTGTGTGGTGTACGTATTGTATGATCGATTTAAAATAGCAAAGGGTTTAGTAATAGTTTTTGGTTAAGTTTTGTTTGTAACTGATTCCACGCCGAATGCTGTATGTAAAGAACATGCTCCTGGAGGTTCTACTGCGCTGGACGAAACGAAACACCGCAACGGGGTTACCTTAATCTCCACTTAAAAACGGCGCCTGGAAATGATTTGCTGTTGATGGGTTCGCCGGGTTGCGCATACAAATGATCCGCAACCGAATGAATTTATTAACTTACTTTAAAATGTCTCATTTACATTCGGCGCTCTAGCGCGCGAGATCTGGCTAGAACTTCGGCACCACCGACTTTCGGACACCTCCGAATAATCGTTCCCCGAGCACGGGCGGATGATTTAAAATTCAGCACACGTCACGCGCGGCTGAAGAACTTTCGGTTTCGCGCCCTAATCGCCCACCCCCGGGTGCACCGTTAGTGACCGCATTCTCGGCAGTTGGCTTTCTTCGCCTGGCAGGCAGGGTTGGTGGTTGGCTTCCCTCGAGTGTGCTCCAAACTGTGTCATCGCGTCATGTTTTGGTATATTGAGGTTGTCATGCACGGGGAGCCGCCCCCATATGGAGAATGCTACTGGATGGTTGAACGTGTGTCGCCTTATTTGACAGTGGTGGTAAGCACTACCACTAGCACCTATCCATAGATATCCGGTCAGCGCGAGTGTGCGTCCGTTTTCGGGGTCGATTTCTCGTTTCTTACCGCCCCATATCTATGCCGTACGATCGGGACAGGTTCCACTCTTGGTCGTCCGCGTTGCTGTTCTGGACCGGTCTCGTCGCAACTGCGTTGTACGCGATCGCAACGCACAGTTGACCCTGGATCTTGTAGTTCAGCAAACGCAATGGAACTTAAAAACAAACCCGAGATCCAAACGAGCCAGAGAATGGGCGATATTCCTGCAAGAAGCGAAGTCCTGCGTTCACGCAACTACAATGTCAAATTATGGCTTTACGGTCACACAAATTGCTCAATTGATTTCAATTCCTTAACCACTACCGGCACCCGATCTCCAATAATCCCATAAGCAACGGCCCCGTGTCTTTACCGTATCGATTATTTATTGTGACTTCTTCACTTTATGACGGTCGTAAATGTTTGCTTTTTTATCGGCACGTCGATTTGGGTGGCTCGGAAGGCTGCCTCCCTGGAAGGGAAGGGTTTTTAGTCTTTTTATCATCCAACAAAACACATATTTGACACGCACACCAACCAACGTGGCGTGGCTATATCTTCTGTTCTGGGACGTCCGCGATAATCCAATGAGCGCTCTTGGAACAATGAATCGCAATTAAAGGCTGGAAGAGGATTTTTTTTCTGCTTGTTCTGTTTTTTTCTTCTTCTGCTGCTCGTTCTCCCGCCCGGAACATCAGTATCACATTGGTGAGGAGTTGGCTTATCGCTCCGGGTGATGGTGGAGTACACTGTCAACTTGGGCCATGGTTTGGAATTTACCTTTCGGTGATCTCGCCAATGGAACAAAGGTAGAAAGTGCTCCGTCGTGATATCTCTCGCCACTCAGCGGTTGTGCAGAGGAGGAGGAGGTCTGAAGATCTTGGGCTACGGAGCCGATCGCTGAAAACCACAATCTCCGCGTACCGAGGGAGGTCATCCGTGGACGTACGTAAGCCCGAGTCGCCAGTTCAGTCGATCGAATTCAAGGTCTGTCCAGTTCGTAGGTTTCGTCGTGGGTAGGCAGAACTTGACTTGTTGGTGCTGGTTGTGGAATTCTGCGTTGGCAGGAGAAAGACTTGGTTGCTTGCGAGCGGAAAGAAAGAGGAGAGAGAGACACATAGAGCGAGCGAGACAGGCGAAGAAAAACCGGTCGTGGTGTAGCGGCCAGCACATGATCTAGTGGCAGTTTGGACAGGATTTATTTTCATTTCCTCTTCTTTCCTAACCCTGCCATCTCTCTCGGCTCACCGTGGGCCGCCACGAGTTCGATCAGGTTTTCTGTTTTATTTTCCGTAGCGACCACGATACCAACGATGCCAGCTCCACGGAGCGTTGTGCAATAAGTGAGTTTTTGACCGGGCGGTTAGCGCAGAGCGTGGCTATCCAATCACACCCTACGAGAGCGGCCGGATGACCTCGGCAGGGGAGCCTCAGGAAATTCACCACCGACATGTTGTATGCTTTGGTTTACCGGGTGTTGTAGGGCGCAAGTGATGGTCAAAATAATGCCTAGTCGCGCGAGTTCATTTTGTTTTATTCTGAGGACGTACATTCTTCGCGAGTCTTCTTGCCGTATCTCTAGTTGGTCTGAAAATTAATTAAATTGAGGTGCCGTTCAGCGTGGCCGAGGCTAGGGCAGGCTACGGAGATATAGGACATTGCAAGCCAACGAGTACCGACAGGAAGTATAGCAAAAGAACTTGCTTGCTTGGAATTATTGGAATACTGTGATGGACAGAAGTCTGGTTGTACATATTCCCTTTCGCACTCAATCCGTAACACATACACACATAACACGTAACTAAGACTTACAAAATCCCCCTCGTTTGTTTCGTGTGCACACACCAAGATTCGTTTGGCAGGCGGTACACCAGCCACGAACTACTTGCCTGTCAACGCCGGGTACCAACCGTAGCGCGGAACGTGGAATTACAGTGGAAAAATCGATATTTGGACAGTTTGTTGTCTTCCCTGCGGGGTGAAAAAATCGGCTCGGCTTTTCGGAGCATTATACTTTGCGTTGCCCGTTTTCCGTATTTCCGGCGCTGTAAGTACGGCTGGGAGTTGGGAGAAAAAAGCCCGTTGAACGTACGGCAGTTCGCAGTAGTTCCTAACCGGGGCGACACCGTCCATTTGCAGTGTCTTGATTTTTGTTGCTGTTGCTGGCGGGGTGAAAATTTGGGTGTACAAATTTTGGGCGAAGCTATCCGGTGGTGCGCTCTGGCTGGCTATACGTGCAGTAGTTCCAACAACTTCCTCCTTCTTCTTGAAGTTCTTGTGGTCAAAGGTGGCTCGGGTGGGTTGCGGGCTACCCTGAACCGCCGGTTCGTTGTGGTGTGTGTGTGTGTGTTTGTGTGTTTTAATTTAGTGAAGTTTTCGGTTCCGGTTGCTGCAGGTTTTTCGTGCTGGGTGTGATGGAACCAGCTGATTTCTGCCTACCACAGGGCGAAGTTTGCCCTTGGAACTTTCGGTTGGTCAGTGGCGGTAACGTTCGTGGGGCAACGCTCTCGCATCCACAGGTAGGCAGAGACATGAAAGTCTTAAGACCCACAGAATAACACTCCCCTCGGACGTGATTGATGAGGTTTGCGCTTGGAATTTGGTTCTCATTTGGCTAAATCGCTTCGTTCCGTTCACTTACTGTTACTGAAATCTTCCCACGGCACTGTAGAACCCTTTCAAAACTAATGGATTTTGTTTGTTCAATCTCGTTTTCTTTTTTAGGTAAGTGTTCTGGACTTCCAAATCATCTAAATCGTGTGCACACAGTGGGAGATATCGCGGCCATAGACGCGGACGAACTTCCTCGAACTTCGCATCGGGTATACTATCCACACTATTCTTCATTAGCGTCCAGTGACCAACCAGGTGGACAATGTGCGCTACAAAACTTCTGCCTGTCACCGCAGATCGTTACTACACCGTGTGCGCTAATTCCACTGGACAGACACGGCCTGGCCGTCGGCTAGACATTAAAATCCGACCAAAGAATGCGTGTCAACTACAATGTATATGCTGCTACCACTTCGTCACCATGCGGTCGCTGGTGTGTGCGCTTGGGTTTGTTATGACGAGACTTGGTTTGTGTACCGATGTAGGCATGTTTGCTGCCACTGCGCGCCACTGCCACCAACAATGTAGTTTATCTCCATCAACACGCGGAAAAAGCGTCTTCTGCGCGCACATTCGTCGAACTTGGCCGGAGATTGTCGCTGCCCAGGCCGGGGGCTGCTACCTACGTTCGATTCTTCGTTCGGCGATGCGCTCCTGGCTCCTGTACCGAAACCCAACATGATGTTCTTTGCTGAACCCCTTGCGTAACCGTGCGGGTATGCCCGTAACGCTCGCTTACACTCCATCCCGGTTGTGTGCGGAGCGGTTTTGTCTAAATTTATAATCAATCTAATTAAAACAAACGCGCGCGTGAAAGAAGAACGACCATCAACGACGATCTCATCAAAGATTGTCGTTGTTTTCGATGGTGCTGTGTGTGTGTGTGTGTGTGTGTGTGTGGCGTCTTCTCCTCCAACTCCCCATTTCCTCTCAGGGCGGAGTATTTTCCCGTTTTCGGTCGTGAAGTCGTCGCTTCCCATCATCGCGTCAATCGTGACGGCGTGAAAAGTGCGTGTATACCGTGCAGGCGACTCCCCGAAACGTACGACGGCGACTTTTGCACGCATTTTTTGGCCACACGGCCACAAACACGCCGTGTGCTGCTGCGTGTTGCTTCGCGCAGCAGGGTACGAAGGCCGGTGGCATTCTATTTCTGGTGCGTGCGATCCCCCGAACACGACGACGAACCCAATCCCGACGACGTAACGCACCGGCGGGTCCGTTGTCCGCCTGACGGACGACGACGACGACGACGACGATGGCCTCTGGGATATTCGTCTTCGTTTTGCTTTCTCTCTTCCTTACACTCTCTGTCGCTTGTGACATGTGTTAGCGAAGCGGACGAAGCGAATCGCTCATTATCAAACGTCAATCTAATTTACCGCTGCCACCATGCCATCAAGCACGGTCTCTTGAAGCGATGTTGCTGCACCTCTGGGACTTCTACAGCACACTTCCTTGAGCAGTTGGAACTACTGGTTTCTCGATTACAAGAACGAAAAAACAAAACACAAATCCGATCGTTGCAGTTTACGCTTCAGAGCGGAAGCTCGGCAGAAGGCCGACCCTGCCCCATGTACTCCACCTAGAAAGCCATGTAGCGAATGGTCGCTTCCCGGTTCAAATTCAACGCGACATTCCCCGGTACTACCACGTGCCGGCGGTGGTCTTCTTCTGCTCTGCTTCGGATCATCAACATCGTGGCATTTCGGTCTCGAGGTCCACCGCGCTATCTCCCAGAACCCTAGACTAGTCTCTCGCCAAGCTTCAGCTAGTTTCAACCGAGAACAGTGCGATAAATTCATGAGCCGAACTTTTGCTATAAAACACAGCGCATTTGAATTAAAAGCAAGTAATTTGAGCCGCCAGAGGCGCACTTTATCGAAACGAGTTCAACTTCTTCTAGCCCGTTGTCGGATGCCTCTGGGACAAATCAACAAAAACCCCGTACGTTTAATGGTGGTGTAGATTTAATGCGCGGTCGATCTGTTGTTTTTTTCCCTTCTCCTCTGCACAATCGGAAAGTGTCACCGCTACAGGCGGTGGCAGTATTAATAGACGACGTCCGTTTACCTATCTTACTCTCCGTGGGGGGGAGGAGGAGTACATTCCCCACATCCTAAAGGATCGAGTCACGCGGTAGTAGCCTCACGGGTTTTATCGTTCACGCAGCACCACAGTACACAGGCCGTGGACGGTCGATGATCACATGGCTGTTGCCTGGTCCGACGGGAAGTTCCGGCCACCGTCGTCCATATATCACGATTTCATTGTTTTACCGTGCCGTCGGGCGGCTCTAGAAGCGCAATCGAGAGTGCGTACGGCAGTGATTTATACGGCCCCGGGATGCTCAGCTGGTGCCTATGGATGTCGACCATATATGCACACTGCACACGGAAAGAGTCGTTCTCCGACCTCGTTTGGACCAATTTTCGGCCGAACCGATACCGGTTGCGCGATTCAATTCTTCCTTGCGCGTTTATGATCCTAAATCAAAGCGGGTATTTGACCGAAGAGAGAAGTGCATTCCGGTGGGGATTTCGCTTCGACCGGGCGCATCTGCGTTTTTAAGTGCCCGAAGATGATCCCAGCTGAAGGTTTTTTGATTTAATGGCGATGCCCCCGCCAGGCCGAGAAGTGTAGTAGCAGGGCGAAGGGAGGCTATAAAACGATTAAGTGAATTTTTCAAACCAGAAGATGCTGCTGCTCGGGAAGATATCGGCTCACGAAGTGTACTATATGGTTGAAGTGTGTTGATTTACTGCAGTGTATTTTTAAAATAATCGAAATTACATCAGCGCACCATAAAGCAGCGAGGCGTGCGTGTGCAAGCAGTTGGTGGTGTGATTGAAGCGAGCAGAATTGACTTCATTTCTACTTCTGGTGAAATGAACAAACATTAGTTTGAACTCACGGAGCTATAACGGAAGCTTTACTATAACTTGTTTGCAAAAAAACTTTTCTTATCGTGGAAAGTTTCGGTGTTTGTTAATTAATCAGGGGCTTCAGCATTTCCATTTCATCGACGGTCAGGGGAAGATTAGATTAGTAATTTTTGCTTTCGCCAAAAAACAAGAAAAACAGAGCTTTCGAGGGGTTTCAGGCCTCATGTAAGATGCCGCCGGAGATGAGCATCAGCTGGTAATTTGCATCTTCGCGCGCTTCGCAACCGACGTGATTTATATGGTGCCTCCGCCGTACGCCACCGATAGAAACGAGTGTGTATCTGTCCGAACCGAAACGGAAATGATTTGGATTATAGGAGAAGGAGAGGTCTGAGAGGAGCGGATCGTGTGTTCTTGTGGTTACATGTCGAAATATTGCCTACTAGCATCGGCACAACACGAGGGTACACCCTTTTGATCATACTTATAATGGTTTTGGTGTGAACGCAGTACACGGACTGTCTTCGGTCCAGGAGAAATTCATCATTTTTACGATGCCGGAAGAAAATATCCGTTAAATTATGTCCAAGATTGGAGATGTTTTTTTAAACGACAGTTGTAATATCTGTTTTTCACAGCTGGTGTTACATACTCAGCTCTTGAAGCATTGAACAAAAGCTTTTAAAGGTTCTGATTCTTATTTCATGCCTACAGCGGCAGATTGTTGAAAATGAAGGATTGAGTTTGTCTACTTACACTTTCTTATATCTGACTTCAACTCCGACTCTTTGATTGCGTTCAGCTGTTATATCTTGGACCTATTGATGAAAATGCCCATCATGCTCCAATTTAGAGAACAGACCATCTCATTCCACCGGTTATGAGTATAATTGATATTTAATTTAATTTAGAGAACTTACCAAGACAAATTCGATAATGTTGGAATAGTGTACAAACACTTTAGACATTCCAAAGACGACGGCTAGATTCGCGTGTTGCTCGCGATCTAAACGTTCTTGAGCTGTTGTAATGAGGCGAAGGGTCTGCTACTGCCATCGTGTGCTTCTCTGCACTTCCTCTCCCCCATTTTGTCCTATGCTCCCATGCGTAATGGTAGTGAGAAAATAGTTGTTGTGACTACCACCATGTTCTTGATGGTTTTTGGTGTATAGGGAGTGCAATTTAGCGGATCCGTATGTTCCGTTCAACACATTTCACTACAACCCGTCACGACGGAACGGGCGTCCTTTCACCCAGGTCCAGGTCTCAGGCCGTGCCAAAATCCCCGAACCCGTGCTCCTTGTCGTGTCAGAGTTTGCCTGAGCAACGAAGCCACCACCAGCGGGGGCACGAGATGTGTAAATGCATGACTGATTGCATGCACTCTGTAGAAACACGTCACGCCAAGGCGATGTGTACGGCCAAGAACAACATTAACCCTTTCACCGACCGGACGAGGCGCAGGGGACCGACAGCGGATGCACTTTCGTTGTGGAAACGGACTTGTACCCGAGACATATCTTGGGGCATTTTGGCACACATAACCTTCAAAAAAGAAACAACGAACAACGCCAAGTTACGTGATGTTCGCTGTGAAACGCTACTCGCGTTTCACTCCCTTCCCCTTCCGGATGAACACACATTCCTGGTAGATTAACAAATGAGAATGCACGTCGATCCTCGTCCAAAAAGCGGTTTGCTTGCGCTGCCGCAAATCGGTAATGACCACCCCTTCCAAAAACCCCTTGCGCCGTCGTCGGTGGTTTCGACTTAATGAGTGATCTGAAGGATACGCTAACGCCTAGCGGGAAGACCCGGGAGTCATCGTGGCAGTGACGGCGGTCGAGATATGTCGACTTGTCTTTCCCCACGGTGCCAACGCTAGATTCGCTTAGTCCCCGTGCGGTCCTGCCTGATCGACTCTGACATCTCTCACTCTCTGCCGCTCTCGGGCCCGACTCCGGTCAACTGGTGTGTGTCGCAAAATGGAGGCATAAATTAGTAACTGTCAAAAGTGACTCAGTGGTGTGCAGATTTCTAGCGCTATGGGATGCATTTTGCCGAAGGAAGACTCGCTCGCCAGTTCGGCGCAGCGAGAACGAAATTCGCACATCGCGCGCGCACTGTGTGAGCGAAGCGCAAACATGATGTTAAAATAATTTAAATTGAATTCTGCACTCGTCGTTTGCGTTTATTTATTTTGTTTGCTGATGAGTAAATTATTCCCCACCGCGCCCCGCCACTGTCCTCACCGTGCCATGAGGGTTCTCAATACTTGATCGTATGATGGTTCGCTGTAACTGCGCTTTGGCAAGAAGCTGTCTGCGGACGCGTTTGTTGGCACCGACCGTCACCTAGCAGAGTCAGCCAGCTGGTGGCCGATGTTGCATTTCTTCTTCGCCTTTGACAAGATCGGTAACATCCCGGTGGTGGGTGTGGAGTGGCGGTGGAATGAGGTTTTGTTTTGACCGGCATGTGTCTTGTGGTCCGGTAGTGGTGCAGGTAGAACCGTGCTTGTACCCTAATGAATCATCCAACATTAGCGTGCTTCATTAGGCGGTACCGGGTCGGGCGAGCGGACGATTTATGGCGACAGCCTGTGGAGGTTTAGATCAATTGTTGATAGTTGCCTTTTGGAACATTGCGTTTGGGGTAGAACCCCCAACCCCAGCGCGAAGAAGAACCCTCTGCTCAGCCGTGTGTATCGCAGCCAGTCCTGCTCGATGGCCAATTGAATTGGTCGTCGAGGATCATAAAGTTGAGCCATAACGGAGATAACGCCAACATGCGGTGCGCTCGGGTGGACCAAATACTTCGAAATCCCCGTATCCCCGGCCCCGGCGATGACATCGTGTGCTCCGCGTGAATTGGTGATATATCCCCCGGGCGTAAGGTGATAAGATAAAAAGGTGCTTGAAGGGCTTTGGTCTGACCGAGACTGTGAACGGTGGAGTGATAGCGCGCGCGCCGCCCGCCCGACCGCGTGTTATCAGTGCGCGCGTATTTAACACCACCAGATTGGTGGTGGAGCCCAATGTATTGGGGGCCTTTCATGCACACTATTAATTGTTGATTTATGTCACCGATTCCGGTTTGCTTATGCAAAAGCCATCACTGACTGTGGCTCCCTTTATCCTTAGGTTTGAAGCGAAAATGGGTTGTTAAAGTTTGTGGAGACATAAAGTGTGTACTGTACCAGTCTTGATGCCATCGCAAATTAATGTCGTAAAAATTTCCTCCACCTCGGTATTTTTGCCTCGCAGGAAATTCTAGTCCCACGGTTCCTTGGTTTTGGCCGTAATAAGGCGCTTAAGTCTACGAAATTGCAAGCGTCGCATGGAGTTTGGTTGGTTTTTGGTGAGTTAATTTTTCGAAGCTGCAATGAAACTTGGAGTAATGTGTGTACGTTGAGGGATTGTTGGAATTTCTAATGTCATTTCACGGGTCCTAGCCCCAGAGTCATCATGATATCTTTTTGTTCTCCAACGGTGTGTGTGTGTGTGCAGGCGCAGGCTTTATGATTATGAGGGTGAGGCGAAGGCATTAAAAACTTCCCCGCTTGCTTGTCCCCGTTGTCGCATTAGTTTATCGCATGCGCACAATGCCGTTGACGACTGGTTGGAGCGTTTAGTTGGAGAAGCAATAAAAGAACGTTGGTCTATAAACGTGTCTTGGATCATTACGGAGTCGTTTGTTCTGTAGCCCCCACCAACAGATCCGATCAAAACCCGTTTACAAGTGATGAGAGTCACGAGCCTCGAGTTATAAATCATACGGAAAGACCGGGAAGGTTTCAAACCACGAGTCATCCACTCTCTTTGACCTTGAAAGTGGGTCAAACATTTGGGAGCGCGGAGTTCGGCCAAGTTCGACGTAGTCGGCTCGAGCCATCGACCGTTGGAGTGTGTAGTTAGTCTCGATTTGCTTGGATTTTTTGGTGGGGATCAGGTTTAGACTTTGCATTTGCGCCGTATTCTGAACGATTGGGTGTTTATTTGTTGTCAAACTACTTCGCATCTTGACGGCGAGCTTTGTGGACATGGTTGATCTCTTTCTGGACGATCTACAGGCTGGAATAAATTATATTATGCTATAATTACGTATAATTTGTAGACTCAAGACACACAACCACACACTCCTATGATTCAAGATGTGCTAGATACATCTTTCACAAGACTGCGTGACAGTTTGTCCTTGGTTTTGCACAAACTGAGCAATAAACTATCGTATTATATTGCCGTCGCTGGTGAAGAATTTAGATCTTCTGGTAGTTTGGTGGTTGTTTCGCTGCAGCTCTGTCTTGGTGAGGTTGGTGCAATGTCAGGAGCATTTCGCAAAACAAACCTACCCCAAGTACATTGAGATTAAGCGCAAGAATTATAGTGTACGGTTCTCTCAAGATCACGCTAATCACTTCTGTGGTAGGGGGAGGGTCTCTCTTACGATCCATACGTAGACCATTCTACACCGGCACGGATGAGTTCATGCGGCTGTAGGTAGGGAATACTTCCAAAGTCATCAAAGCTAATAAGCCTTGAATCACACGCGGTAGGTGTGCCATCCCCCAGAAGTTCGTCGGTAGGGACCAGAACCGACATGGGGAACTCACAAAGGGTGTATGACGCTTACCGCCTGCTAACTGCGTTATCGAACGGGGGTAACCTTGAGAGAGGTTGCTAGAGGAGCGATCCATGCGCAAAATGGTGCTGCCACTGCTGCAAAACCCTGGTACTTGGCGTCGGTAGATTGGATGCGTACAAAAAATAGACTTGGTCCCTCTCTCCGTTAGCGCATACTTCTCGACATCAGCGCACTACACGGGAGTTGGGAATGGGAAGGTTGGTGTGCGTGTCAGTCACTGCTTATGTCTGCCAAAGTGCGATCACGTATAGATGAGCAAGATGAACACTCATCGGTGCGGCACTATGGGCCGAAATTGGATATAGAAACGATCAATGCTGTTCATGCTGTTACTCCTTGATCGATTGGCTGTCTTATATTCTGTTACGTCCGAGGTAACCTTATCTACCGTTGGAATATAGTTTTGTGAAAGACACAACCACGATACCGATGTTCAGACATTTTCTTAAGATATAGCAAGAATCGTCAAAATAGTCCAACTCATTTTCCCCAAAATTTGGCAGGCGTTTTCTTTCATAATTAAAGATATCGGGTATATATTTTGAAATTCCATCGTCTAAACTATTTATGCAGCTGATGGTTCGGCTGTATTCGGATGAACCGCAACTTCCTGTAGTTGTCTGCTTCTGTCCTCCAACACTAGAGCTCCGCTTCTCTCGTTCCACTTCTTATAGACCGTGGAGTGCCTGGGACGTCGAAGGAACGTCATGTGTCACGGTCGTGGTTCCGTTTTTCGAACGGTCGGTTGCGGCTGTCAGCATTCCGTAGAGATTATCTATTTTTATCCCTAATCCTCTCGTGGCCCTGTATCTAGTGTGTGAAGAATCGTGCTGCAGCAGAGAACGAAGAATAAGTAGAGGACAGGTATCTTACTCCGTGGTTTAGGTTGGTGGAAGAAAAGTGTTTGAGCCCGGTTGGTTACGAGTTGATTATTGAAAAAAGTTCACTTCACCGTCGTGTAGATAATTCTTCATGCAAGCACGTTTATGTACAAAGCGTTGGTTGTTTATCGTGTCTTTTGATCCGGAAGGAGCATGAGAAAAAAAAATGCTGCTATATCCGCCCGACGTTGGTTGAGATCACTGGCTGATCTCCTTTCTCGCAGCCACCAGTGTGTCGTCCGCTGGATACGGCGTGTGGAGTAAAGTGTAGTAGTGGATCATAAATTTCTCACACTCGCTCGACACGACTTCACGACGGGTCGTCGTCATCTTCACCGACAGCGGTTGGTGATAGCGGCGTAACGAAAAGGTGAAAATCCGTACGATTGAGACATTAATTTCGGCAAATTATGATGCTTAATGGCGTGTGGAGGTGAGTGGTCCATATCGACGACAGTTTTTTTCTCTTTTTTTGTTGTTGTTGTACCATACCCCTCACGCTTGTTTGTCGTTGTGTGTCGTTGCTTGTGGTGCGTTTGGTTGTTTGATTTTCTTCTCGCATACGTGCTCACCCCGAGGGTGAGTTTGCGGTACGTCCTCCGTCCACCGTGAGCAGGAGTCGCCGGCGCGCGCTTACCGTGCTTGAATGGAACGTGCGCCTCGTCAAGCGACGTTGGCTGCCTCAAATTTATGTCTATTAGGATCATCGTGGGCGAACATGTGTGTATGGTGTAAAGCCCCCAACCTCTTCGTCTTTGCTTTCTTCCGACGGGTACGGATTTTTGTTTACGAGCTAAGCTTCATCCGCTCTCGTAGGTGCTTGTGTTTGTATTTGCGACGGTGTTTTGCCGCCGAACGCAACTGGCAGAAAACCAGCTGTGGTGTGCTGGAGGAAGTCAACCGTGACATTCACGTGGTCGGTTTTAGACGATTCACTAGATATGGTGATGACGGTTTTCGCGGTGAAAGATCGCCGCGAACCGAAACGCTTCTCATCGGTCGATGATGAAAGATGTTTCAATATAAAATTGTTTCTTTTAGAGTTTATCTTATTTACTGGAGAATAAGAAATCGACGCTTTCCCCCTTTTAACTACATTCTTCGTTTGTTAAATAATTGCAGTGAGCAAATTAATAACTTTTTTTTTCTTATAGTTGATTCCTGCTTCTAATTTTTTTAATATTACGTTTTTTTCGTTTTCTATTACTAAGAATACTTCCCTTCGTGGAACTTCATAACACTCTCTTTAATGATTAATTTATTTTAGTTTGACAGGGGAGTAAGTCGGAAGAATTAAAATTATTGTTTGTTTTAATTCTTTTCATAACATCATTATCGATTTTATTTTTATTGGTGGGTTCTTTTTGTATAGTTTCTAATTTCCAATCAAAGTTTATATAAACCCATTAAATTGCGGCTCAAAGGATGCTGCTTGCAAACTGGGAAGAAAATAAATACGACATGTGTATCCCGTAATCGAGATGTAACCGTTAAAAAGACGTAAAAATTGTTGCTTTTCATATGTTGCATTGCCAATCCGCAATGCGAACGAGAAAAGGCAGAATCATCGGGGGAAAATAAATAAAACCCGCGCGGTTCGCTTACAACCGCAGCAAATGAAGCCATTTTAATGAGGCATTAACCGGTTGATGGTGAAGAGCAAAAAATAAAAAATGGCAGTCGAAAAACACATACAGTGCAGAAATTTAACCCGAACGACATTTTCCTCTCATTCGTCTGCTGCTGTTAAGCGGATTGATGAGTTCGGGGGTTCATTAACGACCGATCTTCGGTTTCTCCGCGGTGGGGTGAACGTAAAGAAAGTGTAGGCGCAAGAAAACAAATAAATGCCGTGCGTATTAATCTCCGCAATGGAGCGCAGGTTGCTAATAAAATTCGCGCTGCGCTCGCGAAGGGAAAATAAATAAACACTGGGTGGTGGAAATGAATTATGATTCGGATTATGTGTCTCATAGGTCGAGGAGAGGGACTTCGTTGCCACCTGGCATTGGTAGCCGGGTATGTGAAAAGTGTAGATTTTTGTTTTAGAAAGCTTCTTAATGGCATTTTATGGGTTAGAATACGTCTGGGAAGGGGTTAGAACATCAAGCGACAACCAACAGTTGGTCTTTTTCAATCAACGTATAACACCGCGCTGAAATGGTGCCCCCTATATGGCAGTCGCCGCCGAACGCGCGGTCATCGTAGGCTGAATAAACAAACCATAATGGCAACGAGATCCACATTCCTGGAAGCATCCCGTTCCCCCGGGGCCAACCTGTTTGGATATTCAAATCAATTCTCGATCGCACCGGACATCAAAGCAACTCTCGAGAGAACGCTTGCCAGCGGTGGTACCAAACCGATTGGCCTTTTTTGACCCAAAACACCGGTTGGATTGTGAGAATGGTGGAAATTATCTGCTAATGTGTTGATGCTAACCTCAACAGAACCCGCCGTGGATTAAAGGGAGATCGCGTCGTGCTATCCTCTTTATCGCTGGTTAAAGAAGCTGGAAATAATGCGTCGCTCTCCTTCGCTCGAAAGGTTATGGACAGGTGGTTGTGGAGTCATAAGTTAGTCCACACACTACACACGATGACAGCACGTTTGTTTGCACTGGGATACCCATTCGTGCATATAGAGCGATTGATTATCAGCGGTGTTCTTAATATTGGGAGCTACCTGGATTGCAACATTCGATAGAAGAGTTATGGCCGTATTCGCAACCACCGAGACGGCAATTTGATTGGGGATATCAAGATCCGGTTTGATGATATCGCGAAGTCGCTGTGGAAGAAGGTATCCGGACGGCGTTCTTGTGAAGCAACAGATTGGTCTTGAGGTTTTAATTTCCACAATGTTCCACCGCCATTTACCCTACCTCGTGTGTCGATGACCACGTTGCGGCAAACTTCGCATCATCTCTCTGAGTTAACCCTTTTCTTATTCGCAATCGAGGAGGGGGATTACCAGCAGCGCTTAAGGTATGTGCGTTTGCTGTGTTTGACCGTAACCACAATTCACGACCTTGTTCGAGCGCGGGCACGCGGATCAGACAGGCAGCGCCGGGTCTTGAGTGAAGACGCGCTTTTAATCCGATTAGAACTCGGCACTGGTCAGCGCTCGCATCATCATTCGCATCGATCAACAGTCTTCGATAGACGTGTGGGGCTTCCTGTTAGGTAGACTTTTAGAGACGGTTGGAGTACGGGAGGGTCAATTTTAAAAGCTTCGATTCTGTGGTTGTGGAACATTTGCAGGAAAAAGGTACTTTTTGTGTTCGTCATCGCGTGATGATCCGCTTTTATTAGCAATGCGCCTTTTTGGCACTCTTCCTACATGGTTAGTTTTAACACAAATAATGAACTGTAGAGCCAGATAAATTAGATAGAGTTTCGGTTTGGTGATGTAAATTTGGCAAAAAGGACTCTTATCATGTTGGTTTGTACTTACATGGATATTTAATAAATATAACATTTTTTCTGCTATAAACGGTCTATAAAAGATTATGGTGGATTTTTTAAAACAAAATGTCAGTCATTGATTACAAAAAAAAAAGAATTTTACACTTTTTGCAAACAATTTCCACGTTGCTTCTTCTGTGTTCCGTGAACGAGATCTGCGTTCTCCGCTCGCAGCTTAGCAAATTGAAAGTTATTTTTCAAAACGTATAAAAGTTTGAAAATTATCATAATTCGACGCCCAACGCTGTTGTGAGCCGCAGAGATAAAGCGAACCAGAGGGGATCAACGCAACCGGCATGATAAATACTTCATCGAGAATTAAACTGGTGTGATTAATGATTCACGTACCCTCGATCAAGCGGTAAACACACAAACGGTGGTGGTTTGATTTCGGTACGGTTTCTTGATTCCCAATCCGTCGTCACAAACAAACACGGGAAAGAAGAATGCGCCCTGCGTGGATCGCGGTGGGACGGTGATCGCGGAAAAAAAATCGGTGTCAAGTAGGTGTCGAACGTTTTCAATAATTAAGCCCCCACCCTCGCATTTTTTTTCTTCAATGTATTTATTTGCATTTTATTGTTGCAAGCGCGCGCAAGCGTGTGCGCCCTGTGTAATGTTGAAATATTTCAGTTGTCGTTTTTTCTCGTTTCTCCCCAGCGGGCGGGAAGGTGTGTTAAGTTCTTTAGAATGTTCGCATTCTGTGTGTGTGTGTACGTGTATTAAGGTTACGATTCTTACGGATTACAATCGCACGTCACGTCACGTTAGATCGTTAAGCGTAACGAGATACTTTGGCGGAGTACGTGCGAGGCACGCGGTCGCAGGCAGTTTGATGATTGTTTCCTTACCTTAAATTAATGCACCATTCCACTGTGACACAGTCACCGTTACGGCGCTCGAATTTTTGGTTATCAGTCACCTAAAAATATTGGACCAATGTTTAAGGTGATTTTTGGTATTGGAATTTTGGATTCTTCCGTTCTTATTGCCATAAAAAAACGCATGCAAAGATTATTAATTACCTTTGAACGACGCTTCGTTTTACGATTACGCGACAAAGCCATTCCTTCTGGTAAATAAAATACACAACCATCGGCGGTACTTGCGCCTCATTCCAATCCGTTCGTCGTCCGGTATGGTTGATTCATTTATCGAGTCAAATTTCGTTGTCTCAGACTCTCTCGCACGCAGAGGTGTTGTGACTGTTTTTATTGCTTTTCTTATTGCTTGAGGTTAAAAATCGGCGTACAAAACGATGCCAGACGATCGTGTACTGGCTGAGACACCCGCCCTGGCGGCGGTGGATTTGGTACATATTTTCTTTACCCATTTGTTACACAAATACACCGTATAATGTAATGTATGCAGTTCAGTGCACCCTCGAGTATGAAGGTAACTGACGTGTGTTGGGTTGGGCGAATATTTTTGTTTTTACTTCGATCGCTCGAGTGTGGTGTGGATAGCCTTCTACATACGGACCGGTTGTACTACACTTCGGTGTATCCATCGGTGCATACCCGCCAATGCGTACGAGTTTACGATAAATCGTGCCTTTCGTTGGAAATCGATCACGAAGGTACCACGCACCCAATGAATGCTTGAGGGTGATTGCAGAGGTTTGGAATGTTTGAGCCGTCGCCGCCAGTTCTTGTCGGGTGGGAAATTTGGAAGAGGATGCAAATTTTTGTTGAAATTTGCATCATATGTTCAACCACTCAAGGAGAAAACTGAACAATTGAAGGCTAGGTAGAAATGGTAATGTTGAAAATATTATTGCATTTTAATATTTTTTGAACATATCTGCCTTAAGATAATAATAAAATATTAATGCGTTAATAAAAATATTATTCGCTTTTTATATTATTATTTCAATTTATTTCCATTCCTCAATTTGTTGCCAATTGATAGGAATTTTCATTCTCGCGGAAAACCAAAATGTTTCGGGCATATATTCTGCCTTAAACGTGCTATTTAATAATCGAATATTTTCGGCCCAATGCATTATGCAATACGGCAACGGCGTAAAGAATTTGTTATACTTTCTTTCAGAACACGGTCGTGTCTCGCCCAGCGTGTGCTGTTGTTGTGCATAGCTCGATTGCGAAATCATTGAACGCGCGCCTGTTGCAGCATGTTGATGATAATGTTCCCCTAATGTTCGGGACGGTGTCCGTGCCCACTGGTACGAGGTCGTACATCCGGGGCCTAAGGAAACCCCTATATTTATCGCGTTCTGCTTCCTTAGAATGGCGGGAAAACTGGCACGATTTATGCTCGATTATTTATTAGTTTCATTTCCTAAGTGATGCTTTGTGGCGTTTACCTTTTTTGTGCTGTTGTAGTGCACGTAGCTCTGCACGTAAGTCCAGATAGCTGTTCCGTTTGTAGAGACTTTCAAGTTATCTCAAGTCGTTTGAGGTAGTTTATAGAACTATAAAGAATGAATGTTGGTCCGGAAGCCTAATGAATATAAAAAAGAGAGTCTAGCTATTGGACTTTACTCTAGCACGTTCCCCACGAGTATGTTGTGAAATATGTCAAGCCTACCCATCATCCAGACTTATCAGGAGACTCGAACAAAAAAAAATGAACTAAACATTAAACAAAAACCCTCTCCAGAAGCTATCGCGGTGTATGTACAAACAATACCGGGAGTTTGTTGCTTTACGTGTCAGTCCATGCCGCACTATCAGCCCTCCACTCAGATGTTTGAGCAATCAGCTCGTTGTTGCACACCGATCACTTACCTTACGCTGGAGCTTTTGTAATTAGAAATAGGGATCCGGTTTTACAGGCCCATCGCACTATCACTTTACCAGGTCCCAGGGAGAAATTGCGTCCCAGAAGGAGGCACGCTTAAAGCTGCTTTAAAGTTAAAGCGCTTCTCCTGCAGGTGCGCTTGGTTGAGTTGTTTGACCTAGTTTTGTTGGGCAACCGGTCTTCTAGGCTTGGTACATTTTCCGTTTAGTTGCCAGCCATGGTGTTGCGTTTTTTTCTTCTTTAGTTTCGCACTGCTCCATTCTAATGATGGTCTAATCGTTTGAATACCACCTCATCAGGAACCGGTTGCGCCATCTTGGATCGGCGGGAACTTGCACGGGAACGTCCGTGCGTGCACGTCTGTGTCTCTCGGTCCGCAAAGGATCCAAGGAACCCGTAATTACTCGGCGTGCCTCCACGTTGCTGGGGGCCGTTTGGGGGGAGAAAATAATTGAAAGGTTGTACCTCAGCTCACAGTATGATGTGGCGGTGGATGTGGCTGGGTTCTTGTTTTTAGCAGTGGTCAACTTTGACGTGGGTCATCGGATAGTTGTGTTGTGTAGGGGTTTCTGCGTATAATGGGCAGCTTTTAACGATAAGCGGTAATTGAAAGTGTACCAGCTGCGGGTGTACACTATCGATTGATAAGTGAACACGAATGAACCTTTCCCCCATCGTCTACCAAGCACCACTATTTACGACAGGCGAGAGATAGGCGGCGATATATCGTTGCATAAATCGCAAGCAGTGCAATGCGTGGATTAACCATTAAACAGAAAATAGCCAACACCCATCACGGCGCTGTGTAATTCGCCACATCATCAGCTCATCTATGCGGGTGTGCCGTTACAAAAGGACTCCTGGTTGTAGCCCTCTTTGTCGAGCGTGTTTTTCCATCGATATTGACGAGCGCAAAGAGGAGGAGATCGGTTGACTCCATTTGCACCCACCTTCCTCCGCGTTCATTAACATTAACTTCCAGTCCAGAAGTTGCTCCTCTGGGGAAATGACAGTTGATAGTTGCCGTTAATGGTAACGACTGTGCCGCCATCTCGCGGATGTAAGTTTTTATTTTACTCGCTCCCGTACTGCGCCATCCCTTCCGCCATTCCCCGGTGTTGGATGGGATCACATTTGCCAAACGTGGATTACACGCTCTGCCGTTTGTTATCTGCCCGTGTGCCTTTGATGGTGGTGTGGCACATTAGTCGCGTGATTTAGCAGTCGTTGTGGTGGCGTCTCTTCCGTTCGAAACGGACTGCAGTTTCGACAGCTTGCGGAAGGTTTCCATTAAACTGGACGACTTCACGCGATGACAGTTACGGTTTAATGAGTGTTGGGATAGTGCACAGTGGGTGCTGAGCGTGCTTCTCGATCTTTGTTGTCTCGAAGGGGTTGAAATTGGTTTTTACGAGATAATGATTCTTATTCTTGTTTTGTAATGGCCAAACTAAACATCTGATACTTATTGGAGGGTGGCGCGGGATCCTATATGGTTTAGAAAATATGTCTGGAAAATAGTTGCGAAATTTTGTCTTTGTCAATCATTTAAGTGTATAACTTATGCTAAGTATACTTTTTTTAATAATATTTTCGCATAACTAAAACATATCAGGTTCCCTAGAAAACCAATGATCTGAAATGATCCTGAAACCTATTCCCTGGCTCACTAGGTCTTCTACTGTATATAAAACGTTGAGACTCATCGTTAATTACTTCTAGCTACTGTTTTAGACGTATTCAATCATCAAAGCATGCTCCAAAACTGTAAACACATTTCATACTTGCTTCTAATGACAAGAACAGAACACCGTTCCCTACTGCTCTTGTCCAAACAACTGTGCCTGCCGTTCGTGGCCATTACATAATGTAGCGTCTGGTATGCCCCAGTTGCTCTTCCCATACCTGTCCGTGGGTTTCTTTTTGCTCCGGTTCGTTGCACTCTCCGCCTGTCAGGTCGAGGGCGGCAAGAAGTTGTGCTCTTCGCCTGAACCGCTGTTACCAGTGTCAATATCAGCAACCGAACCGGCACACGAAACCCCGGAAGAATCGCCAGTGTATCGATTACAGCAATGGAGGCGCACGCATCGCAACGTTTGCGGGCGATAATTGATTTAATCACTTGTTTGCCCATGTGCCGCCGTTGCTGTCTACTCTAGGCAACGTTTCGCGGACTAGGATTGCGTCCGGTGTCTTGAGGTTTGCCTCCAGTCGGAGTGTTGGAGGTGGGACTTGTTTGGTTGACCATTTAGCACCGGGGCGCGAAAGACAACCGGGGCATGGAATGAAGCTGTCGGTTGCGGGTTTCGTGGTTTTTTTTTTTACGTCGACGTTCCACACGGGTCGTGGTACGGTGATTTGTTTGTGGGATTTGTGTGCACCGCCCGTGTTCGATTGGATTAATTACCTACCGGAGCGTGGCTGTGTAGTGAGGTTAATGCGCGACAGGTGTGTCTGTGGCATAGTTTAAAGCGCGCGAGGCGTACGGTTCTTCCGGGGTTTGTTTGTGGTTGGATGAGTTCTTTGTTCGTGGAGTAAGCATCACGACGGTGGTGTCACACGTTGCCCGTCGGATTTCAAAGTTTCCGTACAGATAAGTGTCAACCGACCAAAAGAGCTTTAGGAGCTTTTGAAAGGAAGCAACGCATCAAAAGACCCACCTCAAGAAGCGAAGTTTTTGGGACAGGTTTTTGCGTAACCGACAATTGAATGCAGATCAGACGGGATTGGAGGAGGTATTCGCGGTGTGTAGCAACCCCATGAGCTGATTTAACATCCCTATTGTTAACCGAACCGGCTACGGCCTTTGCGAAGCACACCCGAAGCGTCTTGCATTAGACTGTAGACGACTTGCATCTACTCTTGCATAGAGCACGGCTTACCGAATTCTTACCGAAAACCTCCCAATCACGGGCGACGTTAGGGTATGGCCTTGCGTTGCGGAAAATTTAATTCACATTTGATAGCGCCATCGCTCACCAGTGACTTGCCGAATCTTGGCTGGCTTTGAAACGATTCTGAGCTAGTAGTGTACCCACCAGAATCTCTTTGGCAATATCTGTCTGTCTGATTCACAAGGCATGTTTGCTTGGTTTGTATTAGAACGTTTGTTTGTCAAACACTTCTTTTCGCTTGAGACTATACATTCGAGTGCGGATCTGTTATTGGATTAAATCTGGCTTCGTCTCGTTCATGTTTGAGATGTTTCATGTTTCAGGGTATAAAACCGTGACGTGCCAGATAGTCTAGCTGTTTGAGTGTTGTATTCGTCAGAATAAAGCTGCAACAAACTTCGATGCAATACTTATTTTAATTGAAATTTAGTTACCTGAGCGCATAAAGATCCGCTCACAGCACGTTTATCATGATGTTGCGAAATTCGTCCCAAAATACAT
>JXXA01006233.1:0-10244 GCA_000956255.1 Anopheles punctulatus
TTATTCTACGTTACGCAGAAACCGCAGGTATACAGCGCGAGGTAGCATTTTTTTTTGCGATTGCATTTTGCCGCAATAAAAATATTCTTCCGGCCCGTGTAGACCGTCCGTCAGTGGTGACTGTTTTTCTCCGTGTGCTCGTATGCGCACACAGGCAGCTTATGGGCAGTGTTTATTAGATTAGACGACACGAAATTTGGTGCCATTTATTGCAGCGCTTGATCGAGCTGGTGCGTGCGATTTGGAAACATTTGGTGCGTGGAAAACAGGGGGGAAGCCGTCGGGGACACTCGCGTCGCAGTTGATGCTGTTCCAACCAGCAGTAACACGTCCGTGCGGGCATGCCACTGTCATCGGGTGCAGTTCCTGAACGCTTCCCTGACGATGTGACCGTGTGGAAAGTGCAAAAGTGTAAACCGTATTGCAGCGAAAACTAGCCCAACGAAAGCGCGTACCGGGCGCGAATTGCAACAATCAAAATATCGTATCTCCGCTAACCGCAGCGCGGAGCTGTGCATCACACACCCGATCAACGCCAATCAATCACACATCAAACGATCGCGGACCGGACGGGAAGTGTGTTGGTGACGCACGACGCCACTAGGGAAGCGCCATTGTTTCCACCGTAGACCCGGTCGTCGTCGTCGAGATCATCGGTCTGTCGTCATCGTCCTCACATGGCTCAGATCGATGAAAATGGCTGTGCTGGGGCAGGACCGGACGGGCAGCATGTAAGTTCCGGTGATACACTGATTAGCTCGCCGGTGTTAATCGAGCAAAGGCTCTTATCGATCCCCTCCCTCCCCAACTATACCACCATCACCGCTTCTGCTGCTGCTCCAACTAGCAATGTTTCACACCCCAATGGAAACACTCGGTGCTCGATAACAGACGCGACGTATGCGTGTGTTGTTTTTGGGGTTGGAAACGAGGCAAAAGGCCCTACAAATTACGACCCAATGAGTCATCTTTTCTGCCTGCCTATTCATGAACGAGTGGAGACTGACACAGTGCGACTTGGGGCACGTTTTACTGCTCCGCGTTTTGTCCATTCCTCCATTCCATTCGACACGACAAAATCGATTGACCATTCACATTTGACATTTAGAGGAAACGCGAACTGCACCATGAAGCCACTAGCACGAAACACTAATAACATATACACACATCCGCACATGCACAGACACACGCCCTACATAAAAACGAGTAAAAAAAACGCACCCAAACACGAGCTTCCAATATATTTTTTAACTCTCCTCGTCCTGGAGCACGCAGGCCCGGAATCGCACGTTCCGTATGAAAACTTATGACGAAATGGACGAAATGCAGCTTAATAGATGGCGTAAATTTGTTGTCGATCGAAAGCGTACGCGGCGCTATTCCGCAGAGATATTTGGTAGCGCCGTTTAGAAAGTTGCAATGCTTCTTATTTCAAAGCTATGGCAATTTTTAATTTTAAAATAATTTGAAAAAAAATACGATGAAACGAAAATTGAATGCAGCGGGTTCGAAACACAAATGAGCGTGATGTGCTGTATGCAATTTCAGCATCAATTAATAATACTAACCTACACCTAGAAGAAGCATAATTGTACACCGGAATAACCGAAATCCCTATTTGCCCTTCTTCACTAGTCGCTCGATGGAACGTACGCGCTGCGGATTAAGATTGTCGCCGGGCTACAGCTGGCGAAGAAGGATATTTTCGGCGCTAGGTAAGCCTCGAACACGCCTACTCACTAGCCGGCCAATATCTAATTATTTCCATTTTTTCTGTTCCCTCTCCGTTGGGGCTTTTATTTGTGCAGCGACCCGTACGTACGCATCGACGTGAACCTGATCAACGGTGACGCGACCGTCCAGTCGATGTTTACGAAGACGAAGAAGAAAACGCTGCACCCGAAGTGGAACGAGGAGTTTATCTTGCGCGTGCGACCGTCCGAGCACAAGCTGGTGCTGCAGGTGTTCGACGAGAACCGGCTGACGCGGGACGACTTCCTCGGCATGGTGGAGCTGTCGCTCGATCAGCTGCCGAAGGAGCGCCCAGGCGTGGACATACCGATCCGGAGCTACCCGCTGCGACCGCGCAGGTCAGTTCGGTACGCTTGTGTTCATTATCTTTTCTTTTCGTTTTTTTGTTTGTTTGGTTGTTTTCTGTTTTGTTTTGTTACGGTTTGCGCTGTTACGGGTAATGGACTCGGTCGGTTTTTTACAGTTGTAATTGTTTCGCTGTTTGTATTGTTTCGGTTTGGGTTTAGTGTATAACTTATTTAAATTACGTTTATTATTGAACATCGAGAAAATCCAACATTCACGTAGAATCTGAATTCTCAAAAACGTTTAGCTAGATTTATCGCTAGATTGTTATTCACATTTTATACGTATGAATCATTGTTAATTAAACATATAATTTTACATCAGTTGTATGAATGAATGATTTTTTCTTTTAAATCAATTTAAAATTAATTAAAAGAATCACTCAATTTGACTCTATATACCGACTATTAGCTGCATAAAACAGTCATGTCCATCAGTAGAGCCCTCACGTTCTCGCTTAAATGATCGTTTGCACCCATATAGTATTGAATTATTTTTGTTTCTTTTCCTTTCCGCCTCTACGTCACTCGTTGCTGCTGCTGCCGCTGTGCCACCGGCTGCTTTTGCAGCGCTCGCTCGAACGTGCGCGGTGAGCTGCAACTCTACCATGCGTTCATCGTGGACCAGGACACGAACGAAACCGACTGGGAGATGATCGAATCGAGCACGGTTCCAACCGTAAGCAGACGGCACAACCGAGCGAGTGTTACCGCGGGTTGACGAGTGAATATCGTTGCAGGTCACCAGTACGCCGCGTACCTCCACCAGCAACAGTACGACCAACACCCACGAGCTGCCCCAGGGCTGGGAGGAACGGCAGGATGCGAACGGACGGACGTACTACGTCAATCACGTTGCCCGATCCACGCAGTGGGAGCGACCGACGGCAGTGTAAGTTGCGAAGCACAAAGCAACGCTGCTGAGCGACTCGACAAACACTAACAGCGCTTTCCTTCACCCATTTCAGGCCTATGGAAACGATCGCGGAAAGCGATATGGATGTAGCATTCCAACGGCGAGTACACATCAGCGTCGACGACAGTGCCACGGTAAGTAAACGGGCTTTCGGACGCATGCGATGCTCTCCCGGGAGAGCGTGAAGTGTTCGTGCTGTCCTGGATCGGTTGCATGCCCGGTGCGTGCGGCTGCAATATTTTATTTACTTTTAACTTTTCGTCGCCGAATCGAACCTGAAAATACAAAATAAGGATATGGACAACATTAGCATCGATAATGATTCGTTCGATAATATGGAAGGGGAGGAGGAGGAGGATGAGGAACAGCCGGTTCGCGGTTTAACGGTGACGTCCGATGGGGTTGCCGTCATTGAGGAGCAGGCGGGTGTCGAGACCATTCCCGCCACCGACACCGGCACCGCTCACGACGAGGAGGTCGGGCTGGATGCGCTGGTAATAAGCGTGGATGCTCCAGCGGCGACCAACACCGCCAATTCTTCACCCGAGCGCAGCCCCGAGGTCTCCATCACAGAGTATCTGCTCTGTGGCGACGCACTAGAGGTTATTGTCTGGAAAAAGCACACACACACACACACCTAAACACCGTGCGCGCACCGTGTGTGTGTGTGTTTGTTTGTTGCTGGGCACTGTCTTAGTTGTGTTCGGTTTTGTTTGGTTTTTGTTTTGGAATTCCCTTCCCACTTGAAATCTTGCGCGCGCCGTTCTGCTCGTTTGGTCGTTCCCTCGCACTGCTCGGCCGACTGTATCTAGGTACAATTTAGACGCTTTTTAATGCAAGTTAGGTAAATGCGCCCGCCCGTAAGCTCCTGAAGGAAACGGTTTCTTTGTTTCACGCTATTATTGCCAGTCCGATACGGGCAGCGTCGGCTCGGATCTAGCCGCCCTGCAGCTGGCCTCGTCGCGCACCAATTCCATCGTTTCCTCGTCGACCGGTAGCCTGGCACCCATCACGACCGGGGGCAACAACCTGACCGAGGACGACGGAGTAGTGTTGCGGCCGCACTCGGTGCAATCGCTGCGCACGTTGCATCTTAGCACGCCGCCCCGTCTACCCGCTGCACTCGTGCGCAGCTGCAGCCGTGCCGTACCCATCCCGAACCGCCCGAGAAGGTGCGTTTTTCTGCTCCTATTCGCATTCAAATTTATATTTTTCCCGAACAACAACAACAACAAAAAACCACAATTTTTTTCCAACACGCGTAAACCACTAGCGGTGTCCCTTCGCGACGGGTAACTGTTTCAGCCGAGCGCCCCATACGAACTCGCACGATCCCGGTCAGGGATTGTGGCGCCGCACGCCGCGAGTCGGATACCGAGTCCGAGGTAAACGCGCACTTTCTGGCGCATCTCTTCTGCTGCTTTTCGCTCTACCGTCATACGCTCCGTCTGGGTTCGAATTGGTTGGGTCGATATGTGTGGGTGTGTGTGCTCGCGGGTTGCTTTTTTCCGTCGTATCGAGTCGCTTTTGGAAGGGTTCGTGATGTATATGTGTTGCGTTGTACATGTTCGATTCGTTTTTTTTATTGGTTTTGGGATGATGGTTTAGCGATTGGCCAGGGACAGCAATGCGTTGGACAAATAATAGAAATAAAGGGAATAGAATCAAAGGGATTGCAAAGAATGTCGAGTTATCTCCTAGAGTCTAGGTGCTATACGCTATAGACGATAAGAATCTCATTGTGCTATTCGAGGATCTCCAGTGTTGTGTCTTTGCTATCTGTCTGTACATTTCATGTAGATCCTAGTTCGCATTGCCTTTGCAAAAGACGTTGTATAGTGTCTGCGGTGTAGCACCTCTAAACAAGCTAGAATCTGTGTATGTGAGACGAGTGCATTTGTGTACGTAAACATACTCGCTAGATCTACACGCACGGCATTTGTTTGGTGTCTTCTAAGTGATCTTATTCGCGTTCTCTCCATATTACATTGTCTCTTTATTGTGCTTCCCACTAGGATGGTGAAAATGGGGGCGTCCAGTTGCGCTCGACGCCACACCTTGGCGACAGTGGCCGTCGTTCGTCGAGCCGTTCGTCGATCGGTAGCGATAGTAGCTTGCGCGCGCAGCAGCAGCGGATCGACGCGGCAGAGGAGGACCTGGTTGATGGCGGCGTTGGTGGTGCCGTGGTGCGCAGTGGCAGGGGCGTAGCCACAGCAGCAGCAGTGCTGCCAGCAGCGGCATCAACGGCGATCGACGTCCGTCCACCAGCACCGGCCTCAATAACAACAACAGCGGTGGTTTTGGTGCGTCTGGCCAGTCGAACAACAGCATTAACAACAACGACACGAGCGACGATCGGTCGTCAACGCGGTCCTCCACGTCCAATGAGAACGACTCATCGGGCAGCAGTCCGTCGGGTGGCGGTGCGATGACGCTACCAGCCGGCTGGTCGATGCAACTCGCACCGAACGGGCGCGTATTCTTCATCGACCACAACGAGCGCAAGACGTCCTGGGTGGATCCACGAACGGGACGGGCCAGTCCGATGCCGTCCAGCCAGGGTGGGCCAGCCGCGCTGCACGATGCATCCCGCCGACCGGAGGATGGGCTGGCACCGCTTCCGGAAGGCTGGGAGGAACGGGTGCACAGCGACGGCCGTATCTTCTTTATCGACCACAGTAAGTGGAGCGGGCAGATCGAGAGGTGTTTACAAGACGTGCCATTAATTTCTCCTAATCGCAGACACCCGTACGACACAGTGGGAAGATCCTCGGCTGTCCATTCCCACCATCGCCGGACAGGCCGTTCCATACTCCCGCGACTACAAGCGCAAGTACGAGTACCTGAAGACGCAGCTGCGAAAACCGGTATGAAAAAAAAAACACCCAACATACAGCCGAAAATGCACCTATACTCATTCCAAACCCATCCACAACAGCAAAACGTGCCGAACAAGATCGAAATCAAGGTGCGCCGAGCGTCGATAATGGAGGACTCGTACCGAATCATCAACTCCGTCACGCGGTTGGATCTGCTGAAGACGAAGCTTTGGATCGAGTTCGAGGGCGAGGCGGGTCTGGACTACGGTGGGCTGGCACGGGAGTGGTTCTACCTGCTGTCGAAGGAGATGTTCAATCCGTACTACGGGCTGTTCGAGTACTCGGCGATGGACAACTACACGCTACAGATCAACCCGTACAGTGAGCTCTGCAACGAAGACCATCTGCTTTACTTCAGGTAGACTGTAATCTTTTTTTTTTAAATTAAAACAACGACACTAATTTCTAAACAAAACAAAAAATCAGATTCATCGGCCGCATTGCCGGCATGGCCGTGTACCATGGCAAGCTGCTCGATGCGTTCTTCATCCGACCGTTCTACAAGATGATGCTGCAGAAACCGATCGACCTGAAGGACATGGAGGCGGTCGACACCGAGTACTACAACTCGCTCGTTTGGATCAAAGAGAACGACCCGAGCGAGCTGATGCTGACGTTCTGCGTCGACGAGGAAACTTTCGGGCAGACGACCCAGCACGAGCTGCTACCGAACGGTGCCGACATCGACGTCACGAACGACAACAAGGACGAGTACATCCGGCTCGTGATCCAGTGGCGGTTCGTGTCGCGCGTCCAGGTCCAGATGCAGGCGTTCCTCGACGGGTTCGGCTCGCTGGTACCGCTCAACCTGCTCAAAATCTTCGACGAGCACGAGCTGGAGCTGCTGATGTGCGGCATCCAGAACATCGACCTGCGCGACTGGAAGCGGAACACGCTGTACAAGGGCGACTACTACCCAAACCACGTCGTTATCCAGTGGTTCTGGCGGGCGGTGCTGTCGTTCTCGAACGAGATGCGCGCCAGGCTGCTCCAGTTCGTCACCGGCACTTCGCGCGTCCCGATGAACGGCTTCAAGGAGCTCTACGGCTCGAACGGGCCGCAAATGTTCACCATCGAACAATGGGGCACTTCGGAGAACTATCCCCGGGCTCACACTTGGTAAGTTTTCAGTTTTTTAAAAGTACTAGTAAAGTTTTTTTTTTATTCGAATCCTCAATCAATTAAAATTGTGTACGCTGTCATATTAAGCCGGATCGGACGGTGGATTTATTTGAATATATTTTTTAAATTTGCAATTACTTTAGCTCGTCTAAATAAGCTAAGTATTCAAATTACTAATCAGGTTCCATTGTAAAATCAATGCATTAAAAAAGGAAGGAAATTTAAATATATTCACAAATTGTTAGTTATTAACGAAACGATGCTTTATCTTTTAGCTTCAACCGACTGGACTTACCACCGTACGAGAGCTATCTGCAACTAAAGGAACGACTCATTCAGGCCGTCGAGGGTAGCCAAGGTTTCGCCGGTGTCGATTAGGAAACAACGGAAGCAACACCACATCGTCAACCGTATCGAACACACAGGCCGTCCTTCGCCCATTAATGCCACCAGATGCAGGCACATCCTTCAACGCAATCAATCAATTCCCGGCCGGTGTGCAAATCATGTGAAGAAAATGCCAGCGGGACGGCACATGACAATCAAGTGACTAGATACAAGCGACAGTCGTTGCTTAGCGTAGCTATACCATAGATAGGTAGAATGTGAGAAGACTCCCTAGCGTGTGTGTGTGTTCGTATCGCCTCCTGTGTGGGTTTTGCGCGCGTTGACGTAACTTAAAACACAACGTGTGATATTTGATACTAGCTGCCAAAAAAGGAGAAGAAAAAAAACGGATAAAGGAACCTTACAAGGGAAGCAGTGACTTAAAGTAAAACTAATCTAAACTGCTTTACTCCAGCCGACGAGACGTTAGCAGCGTTTCGGTCGCCGGCGTACCGTAAGAGCTAAATATTTACATGCAATCCAAAGACGAATGCCTCTTCCTTTGCTGCTATTAAGTTATTCATTAGAGGAGAGCGAATGGAACGAGACGAACCCGGGTGTCAGAGTATGGTTCTGAACTCTTTTAGCTAAGCGCATACGTGCATGTCAGCAAACAACAAACATATTTATTCGCAGCTTCGCGTTCGCAAACAAAAGTCAAGCAAACAAAAGAGCTAAAGCCAAATTCAAACAGTCATGTACGTCCCAAACGCCTCCCGATCGTTTATTTTTTTTATGTGTGTTGGTGTGCAATGTTAGTGACGCTTTTGCAATATATTTATACATGTTCGATGATTGTTAATTTGTCCGACTTATAATTCGATTGCCGTTTAGTTCATTCTAATGCTTTCAACGCGTCATGACTCAAATGGCGTTAACAAAACAATGTTATAGAAACGGTGTGAGAAGCAAAACGATTGGAAAAAAGCGTTACGCGTTCGCTTTAGCTAGCCGTCAAAATTCTAAATTTACCGACTCAAAGTCAACTGTTAGCAGATGCGGGCGAGCAAACGCAGCAAATGCATTTTTGTAATTAAAGTATGAAGATTCGACGGAAGGTGGAAAATGCAACAAAATGAAACAAAAAAGCCTAAGAAAATAACAAAATAGCTAAATTAAAAAAAAAGAAAAATAAACAGCAGCAGTTGTACAAATGGCAGAGCAAAACTAAACAAAACCTTTAACAAAATGAAAACATTTTAAAGAAACATGCAAATGCGAACTTTTGCCCCGCGGTAGCTAGCTAAACCAACCCCATCCCACCCCTCCCAGTACAGTGATCCAGGGGGGAAAGATGTTAAACTAGCGTGAATTATTATCTATAAAACGAATATATGAGGAAGCGGATAAACAAAAGGCTGTTAGGGAGGTGCGCGTGCGGTAGTGTTTTGTGAAGGGTGAAGCGGGTGGTGCTACTTTTTATGCCGCTTATTATAATCTTTTTTCCCTCTCCTAAATAATCAATTCTTGTCCTGTTTACTGTCGAGAATCGAATCAGGAAACAAGTGCAAAATAGTTGCCCACCACGTGATCCATGATAGCACATTGATTTTCGTGGTTGTTCGAGGGTCATTTGTATAGATGTTGTTTTATTGGTTTCCAAAATTCAATCAAAAGATGAGGTGCGTTTATTACGCTTAAAACATTGCTTTTGTAAGAGTTGGTGATTGTGTATAACTGTTAAGATAGTTTCGCCAATTGAACAAGTGCTGAAAACCCTCCTCCCCACCCTCCCTTCTATGGTTAGGCACTCAGTGTCTTTTTAATCTTAATTTAATTGCGTATTAATTAAATGAATTTCAATGTTCAATTCCGCTCCGCTTTTATTTTCATTTGACCGAATGGTCAAAAATTAAAACCAACGAAGCCACGAAAATCAATGCTTCACCATGTGGTTTGAACAGCAATTGGATGGACAAGCGGAGGATCGGACGCGGGGTGTGCTGTAAACAGCACTAGAAGAGCGATAGGCGAAACCGAAAGCGACGGAAAGTAAGGCTGGTGAACTGCTCTGGATAGGTGTAGCAGGTGAAATGCTAGTAGCTGTCCATGATGTGTTACATTACAATTACATGAGCGAATACAATTGCAGAACTAATTCATGTTTCAGTTAAGTTGTATGTTAGAGTTTAATAAGCAGGCTATTTTAATAAAACCGATCAATAATTAAAAAAAAAACTCAGTGTCCAGAAGGCGCGAACGAGAGGGAGTGAGAGATAGAGAGACATAGAGAGACAGAGAAAGAGAAAGAGAAAGAGAGAGAAAGAGAAAGAGAGAGAGGAAGTGAGAGAGAAGAGAGCGAGAAAGAGAATAAAGAAAAATGAGCTGTACTGAAATATGATCGATATTAAAAAAGAAAACGATATGCCTAGTGTTTTTTTTTTCAACGATTTGCCCGATCAGTTAGTCAATCTGCCAACGGTCGTTTTAACTGGACAATGGAGGCGCCCGGTGTTTTCTCTTCGCTGTTGCCAACGATTCATACATCTTTTTTTTTCATTACCATTTTTCAGTTTTTTCGTATTACTTCAGCCCTTTGGAGGTTCAGATCAGATTCAGCCAATATCAAATTAGAAGTTAAACATAATGCTTAGGACGTTCGTAAGCGGGCGAAACTAACACAGCGATACAGCATCCGTAGGCGAGGCTTCGTGATCTTGCAACGTGGTCTTGGGTGGTATTGGATACTTCTTTTTTTTACACGAGTTATTCCGAGTCTCCAGACGACACATCCTGTGCTGCACTGGAGATGAAGAGCAGACACTCACACACACATAGCATCGTACAAGTAAACGCTCGCAAGCGAACGAAACTAACACAGCGACAAGGCAAGGGGGTAGTATT
>JXXA01006235.1:0-10534 GCA_000956255.1 Anopheles punctulatus
ATAATGCCATCCTTATGATAATTCAATAAAGTATCATTATTTTCGCGAGAGCGAGACAGAGCGCCCCTGTCATATTTCGCACACGGTTTACTGGCGAAAGCAATAACACCAGCGGGAGGCCACCGTAGCACCGCCGAACAGTGCGCCATAATAACTTGGCTTAAAAGGGACACCGTCGTTGTGCCGTTCCATGGTCGAAAACCACAAAAATATCAACAAATAAAAATGCGTTCGACGGACCGACCAAGGGCCCCGGTGCAACCTGAACGGCAAATAAATATTCGTTATCGATGTTCGTGTTTTTTTTTTTTGTTTTCGTGGAGACATAAAAAAGCAAACGAAGCTTTCGGAGGAGGTGTGTTGGTTTGAGAAACTGAGAATGAGAAGTCCTTCAAGTGTGGTGCAGTCTTTTTTTTATTTTGAAATATTGATTCTGAGAGGTCGTAAATTGATTGCAATAAGAAAATTTTATGCCGACATGAAATGGAACAGAGTAATCAAATCAGCAAGCGGGCAATCTGTTTATAAAAAAAGATAGTAACTTTTTCAACTGCATTAGAGAAAATGTTAATATTTTCTACGTAAGAAAACCATCCAAATAAGGTTTAAGCGCAAAGCAATCAAAGCATACTAGATATACAATATCTATCATTTAGCAAACCGGTTCGCTCTGCATAAAACAATAAGCAACGGTTCTGAGGGGCGGCACTCAGGTTGCAGAAATCCGGCAAATGCCTGATCAATAATTCAGATCACAGATATAGGAAAGACGGCAGTAGCAATACAATCGAAAACAGGAAAAAAAAAGAAAAACCCACTGACACACACACACACACACACACACATACAGAATGATCGAGCAAATTCCTTCGGGATTTCTTTCTGCCTCCGGCTGTTCCCGGGGTTGCAAAACTATCGCATATGTGGGCGTGTGCTTGTGTGTGTGTGTGTATGTTTGTATCGTGTATTTCCTTTGGGAGGAGCCTTCCCTGCCAGCAAGCAGGAAACGGACGATAACACGGCGACGCCGACGCAGGAACCGAGGGCGCATTGAAAAGTGCGAATCGGATGCCTTTACTTCCGGCGCCCGGACCCGAAACCGGAAACCCGTCAGCACAATTCGTACTCCTTCCACCCCACCCCAGTTCGGTGGGCGATTTTTCACAAGACGGTGGTTTCATCTTTCATCTTTTTTTCCTCCTGTTCTCCCGCTCCCTTCCCAACCGAACGGGGCGAAAGGGGTGCGGCTATCACCATAAGAACCCGTTCTTCACCCGTTTGGGGAGGGGCGAACGGGCAAGAAATGAAAAATTAAATGGATGTATAGACAATTGGCACCGACTCGGCACGAAAGCCGTGGCCAAGTTCGCTTTTTGGTGTATGTGTGTGGTGTGTGTTTTTTTTTTTTTGAAAGAAGGGCACGCTTTGTAAGAAAATTCCACGAGTGGGTGAGCCGGTGGGAGTGTGTTTTAGAATGATTGCATGTGACCTACATAGCCGAAGCAACGAGCAGAAATCTGAACCGCAGGAAAACGGGGAGCCAACGCTTTCCAACGATAACGCAATCAGTTTTGAACGGTTCCCGGTGCATGCCATGGTTGCCACGGAGTCCTCCACCGAATGGGGATTTCTTTTGCAAATTTTTTCTCCCAAAAAAAAAAAACGAGAACAAACTTTTCGAGCTCCGATTTCTCAGCCCCGAAATCTCGCTTTCCCACCGAGCTTCCAGCGCAGGATTACTTTCGTCCGCTTGAGATGCGATGGCGCAAAAGTTTGTCTTCAAAAAATAATATCCAAACAATTCTCTTTCTCCTTTCTCCGCCTGAGAGGACACACACACACACTCACACACATTCAAACATCACCATCTCATTCGTTTGATTTTCATTTACCAGATTGCGGCGGGAAGCTCTCGCCCGTTCCGGTTCGCCGCACGGTTGGGAGGCAAACGTCTCATTTGCCTTTGAAGCGGCTTGGATTCATTATTTACCAAACACTTCCCACGGGTGTGCTCGTGTGTGTGTGTGTGTGTGTGTGTGTTCGTTGGTGTTTTAAAGCACATTGAAATGGTTTTTTCATCAATGGTATGAAACGCGAAAAATCGACGCTTTCCACCTTTACCGGCGTTGCAAAATGTATGAAGTATCGTGTGTTGATTTTTGCATGACTTCACATCGATTGCTAAGGTTTTTTGCGAACGGGTTGTAGGATGTAAACAGGTTGGATGTTTTTCTTTTTGATTGTATGTTTTGGTTCCCGGAAATAGCTAGTGAATATTTCACGAGGAAGTTGAGTATTATTGCATTTATTCGTAGATGAAATAGACCTGCTTATTTTTTTGAAGAAGAGGTTTTAATGAGGATAATTTTTAAAATAATTATTTATGAAATGTATAAAAAAGACATGAACAAATGGAGTAATTTCTTTAACAGAAAATACGCTTAAAATTTTTTTCTCAGCTTCTTCCAACACTATTCCCACTGTTCCCCTTCCTCTTTTCCTCAAATTTAATCACCTTATCCGGCACGAGCCAACCGAAGAGAACATCGGCGATCGGCCGAGCTAATCCACCGGAAAGAGTAACTCATCGCCTGGAAAAACGATTAGGACAGGCCCCGGCACAACAGAAATATGTCACGGCCAAGGTAAACACACCGTACACAAGCGGTTCATATTGTCTGTTGGAAGACACGGATGGAAGGCGAGCTTCATCTTCTTCCACCCCGTTTTTCATCCCTTCAGCGAGCTCGCCTACTGCGGCGGGAGGATCCATATAAATAGACGTTCCTACACCATGTGACCACATCTCGTCATGGCGGCCGAGTTAGAACTTTCCGCGACTACTCCTCGCCTTCCCCGCAACACATGGGCAAACAATCAGTATTGAGAAAGAATGAAGTAGGAAGCGTAAAAGAAAAATGAAAGAAAAAAGACACTCACTTAGACGGCGGGCATTAGGGTGGAGGGAGAGAAAGGAACCACTTAATTCTCGTTCCCGTCGCGTTTTCCTGCGATGATACTTTCCACAAGATTTACGTCCGTACCTTATCGCGGGTGCACATGTGTGTGTGCGTGTGTGTATGTGTGCATGGGAGAATGTATCGTGCACGAGTTTATTATGCTCTCTGATGAGGCACTTCTCTTCTTTGCGCGTTCATTTCTTTGCATCCTCTTCTTCGACCGCCACCGCACACAACACGGGCAACATTAGTTTGTAGCAAATCCCCGCGGCGCGTTGTTTATCGCGGATGGGACACAAATATAAATGGACGAACGGACGCTCCCAATCTAGTTTGTACCAATAAATTTGCCCAAAATATCATGTCAGAACAAATGATCGCCGACCAAACAAGCGTGCAATGTTCGCTCTATCGCGTTCGCACCGATCACAATGCGAGCACGTGTAGCGGATCAGAAGGCATTTTTTCGTTTGTTTTATTTTTGTTTTTGCTTCCACTTCTGTTGTGCTCACGAGCACGGTTGTAATCGTTCAGGCGAAGTGACGATTGTCTCCGCTATTAATGCCCGGTTCACTCACTGCTTACTGACGGTCCGGTGGGGGAGAGGTGGGAGGGGAGGAGAAGGGCCACTGCCACAGAAGCTAATCCACCCGCAGTAGTGCTCCTCATAAATGTCCCGAACCGTCAATATGGGTTTCCCTCCCGCTGCATCGAAAAACATCCGCTTACCTGCAAGGGGAGGTGAACAAAAAGGGACAAGAAAATGGGCAACAAAAATAACTTGATTAGAATTTGTTATCGTACTCGTGAAACTATAAACTAAAGCGCAAAGGAAAGACGCAGTTGGGTAAAACCTTCGGGGGGAAAGTGGTAAAACCGCGCGATTCTCGTTCCCGATAGGCTTCCTCCGCCCTTCTTTCGGTCACCCCGACTGGGGTTACCGCGCGGTTGGACCTCATAAAACAAGATTTTCGTTGCCCTTCGCTTGGTAGCTCGCAGAGGGAAAAACCTCACGGTTGATTTATCGTAATAATAAGGCGGAGGGAAAAAAACCTTCAGCCCGGTGAAAAATCGATTCGGAACGACGCGTTCGAAAAGCCCACCACCGCTTGGACGTGGCCTTCAGTGGCGACGTGGCTAGCGAAAGGGGGAAAACGGTGAAACCAACGTCACCTTTAACGCAATCAAGGAGATAGAATTGATTACCCTTTCTGGTGGAGCAAACTAACGAACGCAATAGGGGAAACGAATGCGAGAGAGAAAAAGAGAGAGAGAGGGAGAACGTGCTAGGGAGGGAAAGAAGCAGAGTATGTAAACCCTTCTCAAGCAGTGGTTTCGGAAGCGATTTCCAAAATCGGAAGGACATAAAGTTTTAATTTTTCGACCATATCCTGGACGGAAGGCCCCCGGTGCGGGTTTGACATCAATAAATAACAACATGCCCATCAATATTAATCAAAATTCTACCACAGAATGCGGAAACTGGGGGAAAGGTTTCCTTTAATCCTGTTACATGCGTGCCCGTGTGTGCATGTGCGTGTTCGTGTTTAATCTCACTGCACGATCATGTGTTCGGGGAAAGTTTAATAGAAATATAATAGCCATAAAACTGGGACTTTCGACAATCGGTCGCTCATAAACAGGCACCCTTGGCCTAGGCTCCCACCTCGTCCTGTCCCGCGAGAGTCCTGTTTCAATCCTACAAGGGGAAAACTTCCCAAATAGGGCCAAAGGGTACCACCAACTGCTCCCAAGCTCAAGTCCTTGTGGATTTCGAGGCACTTCCTGCTCCTTTCGTGTCGTAAAGTGTGGTCAATAAGCGCCTCAGTCCTTACACTCCTCCGCTTGGCCATTGTTAGCCTTCTGGTGTTTTTTTCCTGCCAATAAAATCTATACACAAACGGGGCGGATGGACGACACTGGGCTCGGCTTTGATTGGTTTTCAAATGATCAGATTCAAGAGGGTACGGTTGTTAGTGTTTGCTTTCGCTGCTACAACGGTTGGATGGCTGTTGACAAATGTTTTTTGATTGATTGGTACGTTTCTCAAGTTCACAATTGCAACAATGAGAAGTTGGTATTTATTTAAAAATACTAGTCTTTTCAATGTACCCAGAAAGGATGCTTGAGTTCCGATTATAAGGCTTTAGCATTCGTGAATCCTTCATAATTCTCTACAATTCAAAATTATTTTCATCAACACTCATTAAACATTTATAAACTTTTATTGGATCATTCTATTTCAGAATTAAAATATTGTTTTTGTTCATTTAATAACTCATTGGATTAGAATTGAATTGAATTCAGTCCTTGAATTAGAAGGAATTTGAATTAATTCGAAAGATAATTACAACATTTTTGGAATGTGGAAGTTTTCTTCAAAATCAAATCAATGTCTCATAATTCAATCGTAATTGATTTTTATATAGTGAGTTGTAAAAAAAAGCATCTGTGTAAAAGCATATAGTGAGTTGTAAATGCGATGTTCTTGCTAATCATTTGTATTGAAACAACCACAACCTCGAATTTTCAACAAACAACCTACGTCAGTTTGATCGTTCGCATAGTTATTGGTGCGACTGTTTACGTGCAACATTGTCTAGCGAGCCCAAGCTCGCGGCCCACCTAATTTGTATCAATTTTTTAATGTTGCTTCTGTCCGTCCAGAACGAACGAATCGACCAGGGTAGGCTATCGCTTGATGTAAGCTACAACCAAATCCAATGCCGCAAATAAAACATGAACAACAACCTCAACTTCGCAACCGAACGAACAGGAGGGAAAACACGAACGAACGACGATTCCTACGATTACGGCCTGGTGCTTGCTTGTGCCAGGCTTGCGACATGTACATTTTATTGTTATTGCCTCGTATCAACAACAATCCGAGGGACGGCAGAAAAAATCGAATCCGGTAGGAGTTTGTAAGTGGAAAAACGAAGGCAAATGTCAGACCAGAAATCGGTGCCCGAACCGAGAGCCCTCGGTGGTGAAATCCCTTCAGGGAAATCTTGGTTGTTGTGGTCGAAAGAAAGAGAAAGAAGTGGGAGAGAGTCGGTTACTCGGATTAGAAATCGATGGAGAGCCTGAAACTAAAGTGCCCGATATGGGTAGAAATTTTATGTTAAACGAGGTGGTACGATGGTGTAATAAAAATGTGAAATGCAAACTCCCCCGGGACCTGTCGGTTGATCGGTTCGAGTAGCATTTATTGTACCAACCACTTCAACACCAACTACCAGGACGAATATAAATGGCCAAAGTTCTGCCACCCCGAGCGTTCTAACTAATTCCCGCAGCGAGGCAGCGTTTTAAGAGGATGAAATTAAATTTATCACCCATCGCAAAACAGACACATTGGTTCACGGTACGTTGTAACTTTCCAAGAACTGCTTCACGCGTTCCCTTCCATCATCATCATTGGTGTTTGTAAGTAACATTTGCTCGCAAAATAAAAAAAAGAAACCCCAACAAACTCGAGCACACAAATAATGCAATTACAATGCACTCGAGGAAACGGGTTTCTTTCGCTTTTGCTTCGCTCGGTGATCACCAACCTCATGCAGTCGCAAGATTCGCTACCCAGGTCTTACTTTTCGCACTTTTGCGCTCACAAAACACTCCAGTGTTTTTTTGTTTTTGTTTTTTTTTGCTCGCATGGAAGTTGAAGTTTGTGTGTGAGAGAAAGAGCGCTTGGGTGCCATCCTTTTCCATGTTTCTTTATCTTTGGCCACAACATTCCTCCGTCGCTCGCGTGACCAACTGTTTACCGGCTCGGTTCCGACCAAGGTGTGAAACTTCGATCTTTTGCTGACTCAGTGTTCCTTTTTCCAAACGAGAGCAAACTTTGCCCGGCCAGCTTCACCGTTCGCTGAGTCTGTGAACTTCGAGCTTTGGCTTCCAGGAGCGAGGAAAGCAATCGTAAGACCCTCTCGAAATGAATTATAATTTGTGCCACTACGCTTTCGAACGATTATTGGGAATGCTGTTCTTCTCCTGCTTGCAGCCTCCGTTCGCCGTGGGCGCCGGCTGGAGTAGCTACCGAATTGTGTACCTTTCAATTAACACTTCCGGACACCGCGCCCCGACCCGACAACTTTCCCTCCCTTGATGGAGGCTTTAGGGCGGTATTTGTTTGTGCGGTTGGTGCTCTGTTGCTTCCAAGTCGCCTCTGCTGTTGCTCTTATTCAAATGCAACACGCTAGCGCTAGAGTGCAAAAAACGAGTCCGAAAGATTCGACAGCAAAAAAGCAGACACCCAAAAACTGTACTAAAACTAGTATAACATCATTATTTTTCAGCTCCGGTTCGCCACTGTCTCCGACGGGGTTTCGACCGGCATCATCTTCTGACGGTGGGATGCTCCATCCTCCATCGGTTCATCCATCTTAGCCGGCGCCGTGAACGTCAGGAAGCACGAGGCAAAGATAGATTTCTATATTTCCTTTCCGCCGGCAACGGGCACCGTTCGGTTTTGCGACCGTTCGCCTTCGCCCGCCCGTTCGTTCGTGTTTGTTTGGGGTTTTATTCAAGCCAAGCCGGTCTCGTTTGGAGGAAAGCAAGTAAAAAAAAAATAAACGAGGACTACCGCTACCGCCACCGAGAAAGAGCGCCCGAAGGCAAAGTGCTGATGCCACGAATTTATAATTTAATTTGATATAAGATGCTAACCGAAGGTGCACGAATGGCAAACATGAGAAAACACGACACACACACACACACGCACGCGTGTCGGTGATCTATTTCTACTGCGAGGATGATCAGTGGTAGATGACATTGGTTGCGCTTGTGGCAGCAAACATTATTTTGTGGAGCGTGAGTTTGAGGCAATTTTTGCTTTCGAACGCAACCCGCTTGGTACCAGTTGATATGGCGTTAACATTATGTTCAACTGGCTGGTTTTAGCCGACGCATGGCAAATTTTGCTATTTTATTGGTGAAATGTCAGGAAAAATCGAGTAAGAGTACCAATTTTTGGGAACATAGCGCGGTTCGAGTTTTTGGTAAAGTGAATAAAAGGGTTTTAACTTTGCAAATGGTAAAAAAAAAACGTTTCAAAATAACATTTTATTCATCTCTACTCTTGTTTTTGAGCCCACATTGATTAATAATGATTATTATTTTTATTTAATGTCGGATTTAGGCTTTCGACCAGACTTGGCTTGATGTTAAGAACGTCATTTCCATGTACAATTTGTTGTTTATCAGGTTTTTTCATCCTTTGCTATTAACTACATGTTAAATAAAGCACAATAAATAATCTGAAAAACACATTTTTTAACTTAAATGAAATATACGTCTTGCAATTGTCGGCAGCATTGTAGAGATATTCCTATATGTAGTAGAATATTTAAGGAAATATAACGCAGCATGATATTTTTGTATATATTATCATTGCCCAGTAAAATAGCAGGCAATAGAATAGTTATTATAGTCCAATAGTCCAATAGTTAGAATAGTCCAATGAAATTCTGGGTAATTTATGCTTCATACGATTTGATCCCAGATTCACCCTATTTTTTCCAAATCTCTCCAGCAAAATACGAGAAAAAAAAACTATCAAAGGAAATATAGCAAATATTAAAACGTTATTATTCGTATTCAATGTTCTCTTTGTCGATTATTTTCGTATAAATCGTACAAAATTCATCCCAGTCATGCTTCGACCGTCAATTTGATGCACAATTTTGTTGTTTTATTGACCGAATTCGATATTTTATCCCCTTGAAAAGAGACATTTCTACACGATCGCTTCATAAACAGGGCGCATTGGGTGTGCGTTCGATTTTGGTACGGAACGTCCCGTCATCAAACCGCGAAGGACCTTCCTCCACTCACACCCTCTGTTCCTTCAACGGCCATCAATCATATTTAAAAAGCAGTAAAAACCCCATGTCACACTCGTCCATATAAAAATAGTACCTTTCAAGCGGGGCTCGTAAAAACCGCTGAATGTAATAGTTCAAATGAGCCGTACATCATGTCACATTTTATGCGGCGTGCACTCACACGAGCACACAAAAGTGCATAAGTGACTCTGACGCGAGGCCACCGGTTTATGATGCGTGTCGTGGAACGAGCATAAACATCGGGGCATCCGGAGACCACCCCCGGGGCCGAACTAAGGAAGGATGGAAAATTCGCATTAAACCGAGGGGAAGAGAAATAAAAAAACACTTACGCGCCCGGGAAAGTCAGGCTCTCATCAGTATGCAGCGCGCGGTGGTCAGTTTTCATCCTCCATCCCATTCAAGCGCATCCGTAGCGCTTCGTGTTTTTCCTTCTTTTTCCTCCCCTCTTTTTCGTCGTATATTAAACATTTATTAGCTTTTTATGCTCCCGTAGTAGCCCTATCGCTTACCGATTCGATTTTCTTTTTGTTTAGCTCTCGTAGCGCAGCTTTCCGATACACACGATTGGCTTTGTTGTGAGAGAAATGCTATTAAGCTAAACACCAGCATCGAACGTGTCCCGATGGTCGTTGGAAAATCACTTGATGGAAACAAAAAACAAAACACACTCAAACGCAGCCCGAGAAGCAAATATATTCCCTCGTCAGCCCAAACCAACCAACCATTCGCCCATCCGAAGCTCGGAGGAACATCCTCCTAATTCATGCTGACATCGATTTGCCAACCGGCACCTCTTATGGCCGTTGTTTTCTTTGTCCTTTTCTTGTGGTACATGGTGCGGTATCCTTTAACCTCCGCTTCGGGAAACGGGAACCGAAAGCCTTCGGTGGGCATATCAGCACGCAAATCGCCGGAATACTCGAAAGCAAATAAATAAACCAACAAACGTTCGACCCATTCGTTTTCGTCCCAGTGTCGATAGCTTTTGGGAAATGGTTAGTGTTTTTAAGGGAAAACCAGCTCGCTTTTCAACGCACGGAGTGCTCGGGTGTGAATCTGGTTTCGAAACGTGAAAAAGTGTCCCAACAACCGCAGGGGAGTCAAAACGAGCAGCGTAAAGCTAGACAAGACAAAGAGGGCTTACGATGGAAAGGCTTAGGTTTACCGGAATCGGTGGGATTCGGGAATTTCGACCAGTCATTCAATTATAATATAAAGCCCTATTGCGACACACTAACAAACCCACTTCAACCAATCGGAAAGCCAATTCGTGTTACGGAAAATTGTTAAAGACGTTCATTTTTTTCACCACAACACCAATTCATGGGCATCATTTTATTGCCGCTTTTGGCGTATATTTTCCTTTTATTGTTAATCATTTTACACATTTTTTGTTTACGTTTAGAGTGAGCAAACTGTGTGTACAATTTTTGAAAACCAATAAACTAATTCCATTTGGTTTAGTTAGTGAAACGAACAGAAAACGGCCATCATGAGCTTCTCTAAAAACCTTTTACAACGATTAGCCGACGGAAAACGGTGTGGCGTAACAAAGTCTTTGTAAGAGTTCGATTGCAAATAAGCAGAATAAATGTGGTGAAAAAATCACTAATTTAATTGGTTATTTTATTTGCTATTGAAATAGATTTGCTATAAAAACAAGACGACGATAAAATAAGACGAAAATTGTTTTATTTGAACTATGGTAGACTAAGAAATAGG
>JXXA01006243.1:0-16887 GCA_000956255.1 Anopheles punctulatus
TCATAACCCCTCGAAATTGGACCTCCGCAAACAAGGTTCAACAAAACACGCCGTGCCGGAAGATTATCCCGGACTTCCTGGCCACAAATCGGCCGTGCGTTTTGCGGACGACCCAACCCGCAGAAAGAACTTGCGAACGAACGTCCAACCCGTCGATTCTTATCGACAAACGAACGTCCATCTATGGAGAGAGAGAAAAAAAAAGAATCAGATCGACTTCGTAAATGGATCGTGAACAAGCGCCAACGGGCGAAGTGGCGATGATTATCTCACGGTCATAATCACTCTCGCTCGACCCGACTATGTGCGAACATTGAACATTTATTGCAGGTTTGCATGTGCGCACCACATCACATCCGAAGCGCTTTGCACGTGTCACGGGGTGCCAACTGCCAACGATGGGATTGACTTTAGCAAATGATCTATCACCATTTCCAGCTGGTGCAACTGGTGCAGCACACATAACAATAAATAGTGCTATTGAACGATGCGCATGAATGCATCTGAAAGGTCGTAACAGATGTCTGGGAAATGAGAAATCAATAAGATGTGAAGCTGCAAGCTACAGGGCATGAACAACTTGTCTAGTTTTTTATTACAATTCGAAGACATCGAAGATGTTCTCAGTGAAAGATATCATCTAAGAATGCTGTGAAACATAATTTTTTAGATAAGTTAATTAAAGTACTAAAGTAGTAGTAGTTCATTTGAAAAAAGGAAACATGTATGATATTTGTTAGTTTCTAACGAACGACGTTGGGCAAGAATATGTTTTACTTAAGAAATTCAATTTCACATAAATATCCCTACTTGTTCTTATTAATCGTTGGCCTGCTGCTATGCCTCCTGACCAAAAGGCTCCGGGCAAGAAACATTTGAATACCATCGGTATGATCGATATCATTCGCGCGGACACTTGTTCTGCAGCTCAGCAAGAAGCCACGATCGATCAGCGCAAGATCGATGAGGATACTGAAAGCACACCACGCTGAATAAACAAACAACCGAGCGCGAACGAACGCTCGCACCAGGAAATGAAATCGATCAAGCACGACAAAGCACCGCACAACAATAAAGTCTTCACTCTTCTGCACGGAACATCCTCACCCAGCGACTGATCACTTCCAGCGTGGCCCAAGTCCTTCCGCGAACACCGAAAAACTCGCCAGCCCAGTTGCAGTGAGGTGCCACACTCCGTTCCGTTCGAGGCACACAGTTTGATATCTGTTTCGCATTCATCATACTCATCCCCGGGGCAAGCTCCCAGCCCGATCGTCTGCCTTGCCTTATTCGGTGAGATGATTCTCGATAACTACCAGTTAACTCGGTACTTCGAAGCCAGCGAGCGCTGCGCAACCTATGGCGTGAAGTCTCCCGCGGGACATCATGTGGCGTTGTAGCTTTAGGTCCAGGAACAGACCGTACCAGACGTACGGTTGGAGAGGCTCGGGGCAAGCACCATAAACTTGGCTTTGAAATTTGTTCGAACCTTCGAACAGCAACACGACGACAGCGTCCTAATGTGAATGAAGGATTCATCATCCGCTTGTCAAAACTATCCATTGTTTTGTCTCTTTCCTTCAATCAACGAAGAATCGAAACGGCCGTGTGTCTTCTTCGGACGGATGCCCCGAAGATGCCACGAAAAGGGATGAAGACGATGTCACCTCGCGTCACAGGAGGCCTCCTGCCCTGGGTGACGTTCTGGGCGACGGGGGGTTTGCCTACTTTCACCCAAATAAACACCGAATTCGGCCGGGCAACCGAAGCAAGTAGCTCCCGGGGATGACCCACGGGTTTTGTTTACCCTACCGCCCGTGGCTCGGGCATTCCTCCCCTGCGTACTCCGTGCCCTCGTCCGCTACCAGGCGCGTAATTCTTATGATAAGGAAATTTTGCCTTACCCTGGGTAGAGACGTAGCGCTGGTATTGCGAAGCTGCATGCAAATTGGTGTCTCATCTACGGGAGCAGCCGGGTGGTCGGTGCCAAAGTTCGCTGGAACTTCATCTCCAGCGGTGAAGGCGTGTGGCCAGACGACGCACAGGACACGCGTTGCTATACCGGGACGTTGTTGACACCGGAGAAAGTGTAGTGTCCTAGCTAGACCACCAAGTTGCCAAACAAGCACGAAGTTTTATTAGTGTAGAAGCATACGGTTTTCTGTCACTTCTGTGTATTATTCAGTTTTACTGCTCCAAGTGAAATATGACTTCCAAGCTTTCCTATCCTCAAGGTCACTCATACATTCGCAGCTGAGGACGAGCGAATCCACAACCATAACACGCTACTTTGTTGCTACTGTAGCATTCCCACAGAAAAAGTGTACGTTAGCGAAATTCGAATCCAGCATTACTCCAGTGCGCGTAAAAACGTTATCTAGATTAGATATGCATCACGAATCCGGATCAAACTCGCACAACGATAAACAATGGCATTACATAAATCAGAAACAATTAGAATAAACTTGTTATCCCGTACGAGCCAGGCTGCAAACATTGTGCTACATTGTAGCGCGCACGTATGATAGTGATTTTCATTTCAACCGTACTAACTGCTGTAATCCGATCTCGCCGGGCAGAAAGCAACAAACGACACGCCGAGACGAGGGGGATTATGGTCGGGCAATCGATACACAACAACAAGCGGAACTATTCACATTCACTATTCATTTCCCAGCACGGTGGCGTTATCAGCTGCACAGATCGCGAAACTATTGTTCCAGCACTGCGAACCGAACCCTCCTGTGGATACTTTTAAATGGAAAATCGCGACTGCTTCCATATGTCATCGGGATTCTTGCTTCAAAGAGAAGTAGGGGATCGAATTTTCCGATAAATAAAATATTTCATCATAAAAGCGGCCAATACATGTCAGGAGTGAAAGAGGAAAGTGCTCTGGAATTAGAGTTAGAGTTTGGAAAAAAAAAACTTGGAGATGTTCCGCATCGATCCCGTTATCTCTCACACGCTAGCGAGCAATTTCAAAGAGATTATTTTATATATGTTTACAACCATTTTTGCGTTACTCTCGTTTGTTGATAAAATTGATAATAATAAACTACTTTTGAAAGCAATGTCAAACTATTCTCCCGCTCACAAAGTGATACTTTGTCCTGGACCATTCCTAGCTCTCCTGGACAGATATTTTGCCCAGTCACACAACATGGCTCCTTCCGTGTTACGAGCGCTATTTCATGGTCATGCTTCCATTTTCCTGTAACGATTTCCCCTCCGGATTAGCGACTCGGGCACCGATAAACTAGGCCCGATTGAAATCCGATATCGGTGCAATTGTTTGTTTTGTGTCCACTGGCTACCGATTCCGTCGCACCCCTGTTTTCGTCACCAGCAAACAAGAGCGATGATCCTGCAGCGAAATCCGAGGGACAAAAATGGTAGAGCGCGCACCCGTAATCAGCTACTTTGAATCAAATTTATATTTATTATTCTAACGACCGTCCGATTCTCCAAGCGAACCGCACTCGAAACGTCAACAGGATAGAAGATAACTGTCGGCTTCGGGCAGCGGGTGCCGCCGCTCCTTCCTGTAACCGAAAAATTACAAATTAATAACAAATGTTTACTCCACTCTACTCGGCCCCTAAAGAAACTCGTTCCGGAAGCAGCGGCAACAGCATCCTCCAGCGAAAGAGCCGGTTTCCGGATCTTGAAGTTGGCGCCCCCGGTACGCGGATACGAGCGGCATACGTCCTTTGTGGTCCTTTTTACGACGTTCCGGGTGACACAATTCGGCAAAACATGAAAGCGGGATCCGATTCGAACGTGGCATCCAGATCCAGATCGAGGCAATGTAAAAAGTATCACATTTCGGGAGGGAAAATATTTCCAACGCTTCGTGTGACAATCCGTTCGCAATACGCTTTCAAATGGCAACGAGCGTGTTTTGCCGCACGGTAGGAAGAAAGTTCGGTGAAGGCCGGAAAATAACAAGGCGTTGTATTTTTTAACCGATGTTTTCTATCATACGCACGAAATAATTTGATATTTTATCGCTTCATGATGAGAGAAGGTTTTTTCGTTGATTTTTTTCCCAACTGAACTGGGCTTGAGGTATGAAAAAACTGAAAAATTAATTGTTTCCTTATCATCGAGATCTTACCAAACATTAAGATGTTTTAAACATACTCTTCAACATATTGCTCTTTCCCCATCATTTCTCACGTCATTACAAGACCATTGTGTATTTTTTATTTCATCTTGCTATGATTCACTGAAAAAAGCAACTTAAATCTCACTCAGAAGAATTTCGTCACATACCAAGCTTACACAACTCGTTGCCACGTTTATTCGAACTATTTCCAACAATACCAAAATTCAAAAAAAAAACTTCATTCTCCATCAACCACAGCGTTCCCGGTGTGACAAAAACATTGTAAACGATCGGTTTACAACCACTCCATTACCCCCCACTTACACGCAGCACACTCTCGGGCCAAAGACAGAAACATCTATTTTTATTAGCCAGCGCAGGACACACGTCACAGCATGGTTCTCGAATATCGTAAGCGTCCTTCCGGTCCTCACCTTTGCCGTACAAACTGGCGGACCAAAAAGCCGGGGGTTTTATGATGGGGTCAGCTAACAATCGATACGTTCAAGCAGAACCTGCAGCTCAAACGCAAGACTGCAACAAAGCACGAACTGCAAACTTCAATCCGTCCAGGAATTTCGATCCTCATAAAATGCCCTATCACCGCTGCAGAGGGTGGTGCAAAATTTTGAGCTTTATGATCTTTTTGTGTGTTTTGTGTGTTTGAGGCAAGTAGAATATTCTCACCTCCATTCGGTTTCGTTTCGTTTACCAAATAATCCACCGTCGTTGCAGCAAGGCTTATAATCGAAACCCGTTGCTATGGTAATTTTGCCGTGAAAAGAAACACCTTCCACCACTAAGATGCTGCGTTTTCAATAAGTCACATTCCGGTTCACGAGGGAGAAAAAGCACCTTAGAGTAGTGGAATGTCTGTTTTCTTATGAACGATCATCTGTCATTTCGAACAAACAAACACGCGTAAACAAATTCCCATTGCAATGGTGCAGATTATGAGAGTTACCTACTAAGGTCGCTGTCACATTGAGCCCCTTTTTTCTGGGAACACCTTTTCGACCCGTCCAATGCTCCACGTATGGGGGAAGAAGTGACGATATGTTTAATCTTTTCACTGCAAGACCCGAGCTAACACCGCCGTGGAGCATCGTGGAAGAAAAATGATGATTGAAACATCAAACAAGCTCACCTCCACGCTCCAGGGTCGTTATTTTCACTACTTCTCGGAGAAAAAAAAACACACACACACACATACATCCCGGTCGACAACAAACGACGGATTGAGAAATTGAAATAAAAACGCCATATATTATGACACATCGCTATTGTTCGGTGTAATATTTATGGTGTGTAATTTATCTTTTTCTTCGCCCAGCTCTCACCACTCGCCCACCGCCTCCTGCTCACCTTTGCACCCGATAGCTGTTGACTTTTATTGATAAGTACGGGTGCGTCTCCGTCACCGTCGTTTGTCCCGTTTGTTATGATTGCGACGGATCGCTTCGGTGGAAAATGAACCGCGCGTGAAGCGAAGAAACGAATCCATCTTTTCACCGCGTTTGCTTCAAAGCCGCGCGCAACCCAGCACGCAGCATGAATCTCCAACGGGGTTGCGCTAAAGAATGCAACAGGTTGCCGTGGAGACGACGACGGCTCTTTATGGGCCGTAATGCACGGCCGTCTCGGAAAGCCGATTGCTGGTCTGATTTATAAGGGTGGATGAATGTAATTAGATTTCCTTCCCCGCGGGCACAAAGCACGACTTTACAGGCGGAGGAATTATGATATTTTTCTCTCGCCGAGGAAGACAAATAGAATTCCAGGAGCTGACGATGAAACGGGTCGTAACGTATGCCCGGCAGAAGGAGGTTTTCAATTCGTTGCGCCTACAAAGAGACGACGTTTAAGACGACGATCAATCGAGACGAACCTTTTGCTCCCGATCATCAAATTAATCAATCGCTTTCAATTTCGGGAGTGTAAAATCAACAGGCTATTTGTTAGCCTTTTCCTTAGGTGCAGTTTTATGAACGACTTATGGTGGATAATGCTGCTTCTTAAATTAATAATTGCAGACGGATTCTATCGTTTTTATACTTGAAGGCCTCATGAAGAAAAGACGTAATCTCATTTTTTTATATTTCTTTGAGATCTATTAGTCGATTTTGTTGTTCAAATCAAATAACAGACCAGCGTGAATTTCTTTCCGATCTAACCATTCTCACATGCCTTCAACGTGTTTAATGTTCTTCGAGAAATTGGAATATTGTTTGCGTAGCAATTTATAAATGCAAAAAAAACTTGGTCGTTCTCAGAAACAATTTTAAACATCTATTCCAACTATGCACGTGCTACAGTGCTTGAAAAACATTCAATCATCTTCATGTCAACCATCGCAAATGGAAAACAGCCATCTTTTCTTTCCGTAAGCATTGAGTTGTACAACAAAAATGCTCAAAAACTGCATTCAAAGGCAGTAGCAATGGCAAGCAAACTGCCCGCTGCAGGCCCCAACCGGGAGTAGCGTTTTATGTCAGCAACAGAAACTCAAGACGACGGCCCAATCATCCCGTGCTCAATCATGTGTCTCAACAAATCAGTTCGCCTTTCAATTCCCGCGCACGACGGCTTGGCCAGGGCGGTCACGGAAAACAAAGCGAAAAGAAAACCACAACGATCGTCGGTTCGGAAGCTGCCCCTGCCCGGGGTTTGCACACCTTCTCGCCGGTGATGCAGATGTCGAATGCGATGCAGTTGTGCAGTTTGTGCCACGGGCGCATCCTGTTTGCAAAAACCGCTGGCAGCATGAGCTGACTGTGAAAAGTGATGTATTTTAGTAAATGGGAGAGAGACAAAACGGAGTGATGGTTCGAAAGGGCGTTTTATCATGCTAATGCGGCTGCATCGATCGATCGATCTCGAGTCCGAGCAGGAGGAAGATCCGTCCGGTGACAGGCACACAAATAAAAACAGTCGAGCAGCCCCTGTCCGGCAAGCGAAACGTCATCGAATCGGCTAATCCATGTGTCAATGTGGCCGATCCAAGAGGAGGTTACGACCGAGAATGGCAGGTTCTTCATTTCACGCTCCTACTGCTGTTTAGAATCGACGAACGAAGCGAGCCTACTCGGAGGCGAATGAAATTGTTAAAAGAATGCAAAATCGGTTCTCGCTAGCATGGCTCAGCTGGACATTCACAATGTAACCCGGGAACAAGATCTTTCCGTTTGCTAATTATCTCTCGCTCTCACTCATTCTCGCAGCCGAGCGGGAGAATGAAGATGTTGCCCGAATCCCTTTGGGTTGCAGGATGACGTTGAAGGCATAAGCGTTCGGTACGGTTGCCCCGAGGGATCGAAGTTCTCGGTAGCAGCACATTGTTTACCTGTCATGTCAATGCAAATTGCCATCAGTTTCCACCAAGCGGCCAACATGATTGAGTGATCTCCGGTGCACTTGCGACGCAAAACGATCGTCCAGTATGTCCTCCATCGGTCATTTTACAGCGATCCGTATAGATATGGATATTGGAAATATTAATAAAATTTTTAATTATATAACAACAATCAGTAAAAAATACTAAAATAAAATACAAACTAGGCACTATTTGCTAGGTGCTCATGTCGGCTTCCGAGGTCCAGCTCTACCGTACAATCAACTGCGTACTGTATTTATCATCGCTCTTTCTTACATTTCTCCCGCATCGCCCTTTCATACAGCCAGTCGATCGATCGATCGCACCCGCGGTTTCCCTTTGATCTTATGGTGGCGGTAGCGTTTATTGATCGTACGCGATCGGCATTTATTTGGGAGTCCAATTGAATTCAGCGTCTACTCCGGTCGATAATTAATGACTAGAAGAGTAATGAAGGATTTTATGAAAGAGATGAATTTTGTTTTTTTTTTCATATTCGTTACATAATTTTTATAATTGAGTTTCAAATCAAAGCACTGTCTTAAAAATCTTTATGATTAGTTAACTACTCTGATGTATTAGTTATTGCGTTAATTTTTTTAATTTTTACAAAACCAGGGTATTATCGCAAAATTTAAAAATTACATGAAATGTCTAATAAAGTTCCAGACCACATATTTCGTTCCTTGAACACTCATTCACATGACACTGCACCTGAAAAACCAGCTTTACTCTTTCCACTGTACCCATCTTATAGGCGCCATTACAAAGGCAGAAAACCGCGCCGCCATCGTCGATAATTATCAATATTTTCACAACAACGTAAACCCGTCCAAAAGGGTGGCAGGGCCGGAGGGCCGGTTCTATTCGCAGCAGCTCCAACCCCATCGGTGCCTTCTCATTCGAATGGTAACCCCCGAAAAACCGACCAGCATCTTCAATTCTTCACAAGAAAGACTCCGAAAACCTTCCTCAAACAGACACGGTAGTTGAAGAAAAAGCTGCTACTCAGCCCAGCAGTGTGTGTGTGTGTACTTTGGTGTGCCAAAAAGAATGACCGCTCACTAATTTATGGAGCAAATGTTGGCCTCCGTACCCACGGTTCGGATATCGAAATGATCCGTTTGGTTGCGTTTGCGTTTCTCGCATCGCGGTGATCAACACCCCGCCACCGTCTCCACCACCGTCGGCGAGTGTTTCGAGCGCGCATCGTTTGATTTTCTTCCCGAGCCCGTCGGGTAAGTTTCATTCAAAACCAGCACAGACAAATTGAATGAAGCACAATGGAAAATTACCACCGACCGGGCACCGGACAGCAGGAAGAGAAGCCGGCCGACCGATGGCTGACAGGCGATATAACAGAAAATTACAGACCGAAAGTGTTATACGCCATTTTCAAAACATTAATGCCATATAACAACAAAAAGATGCCGAAGCAAAACAACCGCAACCGCGTTTTTTTTTTATTCCGCGAGCGAATGCGGTGCTGACAATCTGTAATCTAGCGCAATCCGCCGCCAGTAGAAAGCACGGCACGTACGCCTACCGGTGGCGGACGAAGAAACCGTCCATTGACCGGTATCGCTACTCACCGTGGCACGGTGACGCACTATTAGGCTGCCCGGCGATGGTTCATTAAGTAATGGATCTTATGATTAGGACCAAAAACTCACCCAGCGGCTGCTGTGTGGCGGGAGTTAAGATGCCAATAAGTTCGCGCGTCCATCGACATTCCGCTTTCATCAATGAAGTTTCGTGGCGGGTGTTGTGAAAGGCGTTGCGAGTACGCGATTGCAAGAAAGTGTGCCATACTCGATCGAACCGAACCGCTGGGGCAAGCGTATTTGAAAGTTTTAATAGCACCCGATCTGGGTATACTAACAAATTAGTGCATCCACTACCCGCTAGAGGGACTGTCACAGCACGCTTTGTTTCTCCTTCTCTCCGCCAGATGGCTAAAATACTCCCCGCTCAATTAAGCTACCACACTTTCGCCTTCCGAACCGAGGGACATTTCATTCACCACCCGACATTCGTGTGCCTCCGTCAACAACGGATTCGTCCTCTGCCATTTGGAATAATTGTCGAAAGCCTTTGCTCACTAATGATAGTGAGTTATGACACGGCTACCACCAGCCACCGGGCCATCGGGAATGTGGATCGGTACAGAAAATGTTGCTTTTTCTTCGAACCGATGCCTTAATTAGCACCCGAGACAGGCTTGCATAAACATCGAACATTATGTGTGTGTATATGTGGTACTTTTTTAGCGATTCGATGGGGCTCTTGCATAGAGAAATACACCGCAGCAGGTTCTATGGCTATTATTTGGCTACCAATTTGGCTTCCAACACCTCCGCCGATTGCGGCACACTCTGAGTGTGGTCATTTGCGGATTTTTCTAATGTCGCTATGTCGGCGGCTGGATTTATATTATTATCTCGGCTGGCCCACTAGCCCGTGTCGGGTGACTGTGTGTCTCTATTTCGACAGCTGTTCAAGACGCGGACAAATTGGACAAACATGGTGTGGCATGAGAAACACGTTGACATTAACGATTGCACGGTTGCATTGCAGGTGGATGGTTGTGTTCGAGGCGATGGTGTTGCAATTTTTCACGGAAATAATCATAGATTGCAACGAATACGAACAGCGATTCTGGAAGGAATAATTGTTTTAGGTTAGGAACACATACAAGATAAGTACATTCTTCGCTGAAGAAGGTCCTCAAATCGCACATTTTATTCCAATATTGAAAAGACATTTTCAATGTCACCTGAACGTTTTTCTTTTTTTCCATTAGTAAAATAATAAAATCCATAAAAAAATTCCCTCCATTTTTTTTACCAGCACGTCTCCTTGTTGAGCAAACAGTTTCGAGTGTTTCCCAACGTTCCAGCACAGCATCTCAAAGCCAAACTTCAAACACTTTCCCATCGCTGACGCCCAACCGAGATGCATCTTGCATCACTTTACATCTCTTCGGAGCCATAACTTGAGGCACACCCATATCAAAATTTCCCATGTACAATCATATACAAGAGCAACGTTTAATTGCTAGACTTTAGAACGAAATCGCTCTCCCCGATCGACATCGGCACGATTGGTTCGATTTTCATTTCCACAGTTTCCCAGGAAACTACTCATCCACGACCTCCCACCGGGCAGCCGGGGTGTCGTGGACCAATAAAAACCACTTAAGCGACCAACCGAACGAAACCGAATCGATATGGTGCATCGACGCACCGACTAATCACCGGCAGGCGCACACCTCGATTTCGATTTCCCAGATTCTTACCTCCACCTCCCGCTGCGGTCTTCTTGTATGCCGTGCACAAGCCGGGGAAAAGTGCTTTCCCTAGCCGCGTGAAGGGTTCGACACAGCAGGGACACCCTCTTCCGGTGATCCTTGATTTTCTTCCCGGTCGATATTTTTTTTTTTTTTGCTTCCATATATCGCTCAAGTGTTGACAAAAGCAATTGACTTCTCAACGACACGCTCCGGCCACGGTTGGTGCGGACCGACTTTAAGTCGCTCCTGAAAGGAGCCTGAGCGCTATTGTTTGGAAGCATTCCCCAAAGAGAGTCTTCACCTTCCGCAGTGGCGCACAATAAATGAATATTGAACAAACTCCTGTCACTTTTTGCGATTTGAAAATTCCCATTTTAATTGAAATAAAATTATCAATATTATATCCGTTCCCAATTTGCAGCTTCTATTATCCTCACGTACCCCGTGATTAGGCTACGGTGAGCGTTTGTTGCGCTCACGTCACATCCAGCGTCACCGTTCACCATCGGCCTGCTATAATTAACCGATCAAAACCCGGGTCCCGGCGTGCAAGAAAGGAAGCAACGCTCGTTTGACGTCGAACCCGTGCACCTTCGACAAAACGTGTCGATAATTTCGGGACGATTTCGTGCCAACTTGCGGAATAAAAACCCCACGAGGCGAACGCTATAATTTACGCGCGGACTGCTCCGGTGGGTTTTGTGTGATGTTTAGAGACGCCTTGCAGCCCTTTCTTTGCTTCACCTTTCTCCCGCCGGCACGTCCTTTCACGTGTGCGACCGTTCCCGAGCGATCCGGAAGGTGGCAAACGCGGGCGGTCACCGCCAAAGGCCACAAAACAATGGCCACATACTTCACCGCTCTTGGCTTCCCATTTTGAATCCTGCCACTTTTTTTTTTGCCTACTTGTGTGCATGGCTACAGCGGGGCCCACCGACAAAAAAGGGCCCGCCTGCAGCCGCCTGATCCTATCAGGGGCTCAGGGGCTTCCGAAACGGTGTTTATTTATGCACCCATGACCGGATGACTGGTGGCGACGCCACGAAACAATGGTCTGCCGGCATGAAGCAGCGTGGAGGCAAGCGAGCAAGGCGCAAAAAATAAAACGTAAAGTCACAGCCCCAGAAGCGCCCGGCTCCTGTGGGATCGTTCGATTCGCCTTGACTTGACTTTGTATCGCGCCCGGCAAAGGCGCGCCGTCATCTTGTTTAATTCGCACCTGGTACTTATCTATGATTTTTCCTAAAGTTTTGTTTACCTAAACGTGTTATTAGTCGCCGGTGGTTTGTTTTTGTCAGGCGGCCAGTCGGGTGTCGGTGGCGCTGTCGGTGCTGCTCTTTCACGCGATCCTTTAGTTTCATATTGTTTTACGTCCGTGTGCATGTGAATGGGAGGAACGAACCGTGTAAATTGCGTTCAGTAGCAGTGTACAGATCTACTAGGTAGCAGTAAGCAAAGGGTGGCAATGGAATACCTGGTGCTTGGCTTCATGAAAAGGTATAAGTCATATCAAAAGCTGTCATGGGAATAAACTGAAGTCCGATGGTATTTTAGAACATAAAGCATTTTAAAACAAGCACTTTAAAAGATTGAACTCCACATTTAAAAAAAAAAACCTAAATTTACAACTAATAATCAATACTAAACAAATCAATAATTAACTATGGCTGTAAGCAAACACATGTACGAACAATACTTCTCATCAGCGATTGATTTCTTCTGTGCCGTTCATTTCGAGTACTCTTCAACTTATTATCCTCTACAACATCTTCATCACCTAATTGAACGATTTAAACATCTTTTCTACTCTTGCCACCAGTATTGGCAAGCCGTTGCTGTCAGTCCCAGTCGCATCGGGAACTGGCAACATCAATCCATCCGCCATCACTATTCCCGAAAGAAAGGATCGCCGCCGATTGCGAACGTCACCCGCAAAGGGGAGAGCGTTACCGAATTAAAACATTATTGTGCGACAGTACGCACATAAATCAAGTGCCATAATTCGATTAAAGTCGACCGGGAACGGTAACCGGGTAGGGTAACCGTTCCGGTGTCGACCCCTCGTGCTCATTCGTGCCATCGCAGATCGCTTGCAGGATCCGATGCAACGGTCGAACGGATGGATGGCTTTTCGAACGCAGGAACGGGCACACTCTTTCTCGCTCTCTTCCGGCCAACTGGTTGTAATTGACGGCTTCGGAAGCAAACATTACCGAATTAGGACGCAAACGCGCGTGTTTTCCCCCTACCGAGGGAACGAATGGCGAACGGAAGAGACACTCCTCTATTTTACACCACTTAGGGAAGGGCTACACACAGTCGCACCAGGTTCGTGCGTGCCGCACGGATTTCCCGGCATCTGGAACGGGGCGAGCAGCGTGTGTTTTTCCGTTTTTGACAGCGACGACTTTCAATATTGATATTGAACAAATTCCAACCCGGCACCGGGAATCGTTCACGCAGTATTGGCATCGAATTTGCTTTTCGCGCGTCATTGGATGGTAATTAATTTAAAGCGAATCCTTTTTTTTCCCGAGCGAAGGGAATATTTTATGCGAGTGAAAATTGCGACGAAATATTTCAGCGCTCGTATTATCGAAAGGCAGTCAGCCTGCTTGGATGCATTTCGTCGACCGAAAAGAGCGACCGAAAACAACAATAACAGACACCCGAAATGACAGCCCGGTGTCGTATGGGTTGATGACTTTTCAATGCGAGACAAAAGTGTCCATCACATCCTTCATCCTGCGCGTATGCATGTGACCAACGCTACGTTTTTTTCATTTTTTCTTCCCCGACATTCAACGCATTCGAGCTGCAAACGAAGGGCTTGGCCATCAGCCAGCGATAGCGCCCAATCGAGTGAGGGTATCGAACAAAAAAACCTTCAAGTCTCACCTCTCCCATAGCAATGCGCGGTCTTATTTCGGTCCCGGCTGTCAACCAGAACGGATCGCGGGCACTTCAAAACCAAACAAATATTCATAAATTGTTTCGCGGTAAAAGGAAGAGACCCGGCCGGGGAGTTAAATGAAAGAAACACGCCGTACCTGGGAATGCTTGGAAGGCAAGCTGCTTTCGAATTCATTACGAATGAAAACATGCATCCTTTCCCCTGCCCAGGTGACGAAGGACGGCGACGAAGGACGAACGGGCTAATAAGTGTGAAAATTTGTACACGCTTGGTTTCACTTGCATCCGAGGGCTTGGAAAATCTGTATCATTTTTTTTTTCTTTTCAAAGAAAAAAGGTAGGAGTTGAGGATACGAGATGCGAGATCTGCATTCCGGCATGCAGTGTTTGAGTGTTTGAAGTGGGTTTATTCTTTTTGAATATGGCCGTTTATGCCGCGGATGCATAATGGCGTTGATTGAAGTGTTGATTTATCCTGCCTTCCAGGTGGAAAATGTAAAACCGCTTTCCGCCAAGGACCCTTGCAATTTGCGAAATGAAGCGAAGCGTGAGCGTGTGAATATTGTGGCAATGTTTTTTTGGTTACTTTCGCTACAAAAAACAAGCTCTTCAACGTGCGCAAGGGTTAGGGAAATCGGTGAGTATAATCGGTGGCCATGGTTAAAAAATACTTTCACGAATTTTATGAGACTAATTTTTTCAATCAAAAAATTATTTAAAAAAAACCTTTGCTTTAACTACTGAATTAGTTTAAAGTCATAGTACACCAAACATATTAGATCCCCCAATAGTGTTTTTTGTGTTTAATTAGATTTTTATTTAACATAGAAGAACAATATATATAGAAGAATCCAAAAACTGCACGAACAATACTGCAAGACACATTTATTAATTCGATGTACATTACACGAAATACGAATCAATCGTCTCGTGAAGTGCTCCAGCCAATACACATCATTAATCGGCTCAGTTAACTGAACGTGACATGATCAAACCATCCTTAGCTCTCGCCTAAGAACAGCGTAACAAATGAATGGTCACGTTCCCGCATTCCCCACACACCCGGAATGTCAACTCGAAGCATCATAATGCTTGAATCGTTTTCACTTCGGAGGAACAACGCACAAAGCGACCGCTTCGGGAAGCGGATTTGCGGTCCATCTTAGAAGACCATCGTCACAAGTCAACAGAAAGAAAGCTCCCAAAACCCCGTAACGCAACAATCGGAACGCCGGCCGGTACAACAATATTAATGAAAAGTCAATAAATTATTTCATTCTTGCGGCGGGCCTTTCGTTTGATCTGCTCCGCGGCCGCCGCTGCTGTGTTGACGCGAAATAGGCAAGCTCACCGTCTGCTGGTTGCCGTTTTCTGGTTGCTTTCGGGCTTCGCCCATGCTGACTTCTTGTTAACAAATCACTTGCAACTTGATGATCTGTTTCGTTTCTTTTTTTTATTATTATGTGTGTATAAAATCACCCGAACATGTTCGGTGAGCGATAGAGGGAAAGAAAGAGGGAGAGAGTGAGAGAGAAGCATCGAAAGGTAAAAAATCTGGTTGACATAAGAATGAAATGCGTACAATCAACTAGATCTCAACATGCAGGATGCTCAGAGACGGTTTGGCGACACTCCGGGGGCGAAGATCGTCGAAAAGGAAGCATAGAACACAGGCACGAAAGAAGGAAACGAAAACACACGTTTGCTTACGGTGTGAGACATTTCCTGTACAATGGGATTTTGTCTCATTTTATTTCATTTCAAACAGGCACGATTTCATTGCGTCCGCCATCGCTGGTGAGACCTGTCTCACGCGTGAGCAACGCTCAACGTGAGTTCATCGCGAGCGTGAGCAGCTTTCCTCACTCACAAAGCGCTGGCGCTCGGAATGCACCGACAATGACAAAAATCCTTCCCTGTCGGCACGGCAAAATGCTTTCCTCAGAAGCCTATCTCTCCCGGCACCGATTGATCCTTGGGCGGTGTTTGCTGCTTTACCTTTCACCGCTCACATCTCACTCACAACAGCCGACCGACCTTTCGGCGCAGATCGAATTGTTCGCTTCCGATACAATAGGAGAAAAAAGCATCCTTGCAAGAGGAATAAACCGCGTGGTTTTATGAGACGAAATTGAGACCTGCCGCTTGGGCGACTTTACTTTAAAAGAAAAGTCATTCTGGCGGCATCTTTGAAACGACCGACAACGGGGACAACAACATAATACAAACAATAATATCGGGCCACAGGTCCCCGTCCGGACAGGACACGCACGCACCGCTAAACGCAGTGGCAGTGGACCAATAAGGACCAATGCGCACGTCACTGGGAGCATGTTTTGTTTGTTTAACATTAGGACACGATACGATTTCTGCCGCCGGTGGGAAAATTCGAACCGTGGAGAAAGTTGGTCGATGAATGAGTTTTATCACGAATCCTTTCCAAGGACAACTGCGATCATACCGTGCCGAGGTGGTGGTGGTTTATTTGTAAAAGGGATAAATGACTCATCAAGAAAAAAAAACGTTCATAAATCGAGCTGTTGATGACTTTTATTTTATTTGCCCTGTGATTATTTCTTTATTTTCGATAAATCTGTGCATTTTGGTTTGGGTTGACTGCGATCAAGCAGCGTTTCCCACGATTTTCGGTCAATGAAGAGCATCAATAGAACGAACGTTTTGTGAATGGAATTCTTCACAAATGCTGCATGCTCTTGACTTCATTCTTGAATCAGAAGTGTGTTCAAATTTTGGCTGGAAATTTATACTTTTCTCATCATAAAAAAATTAATAAAAATTGTTTTCAAATTCACTTTGAATCTTTGTAAAATCGTTATCCTTTCATGTTTAGATTTGAATCTCAAAGCAATACTTTAATCTTTAGCCAATTATTGAAAAACGGATTAAAAATCCGTCTTCTAGCTTTTAACCTCAAAGTGTGCCCGAAATCGACAAACAAAAGGGACGCAAAACTGAATGGTTAATAATTCACACTAAGCCTCTCCTTACCCACGTAAACTTCTCGCTTCTTATCACCGCCATCGACAGCAGCGCAACCAATCGCATCCATTTGCATCACAGAGCAAAATTAACGCAAATGTCGCATTCGTTGATTACATTCGTTGAATCCACATAAAGCGACGGTTTCCCACTTTGCCCATTATTAAAACATGCGTTCCAGCTGTTGGGAAAACTGCC
>JXXA01006246.1:0-21707 GCA_000956255.1 Anopheles punctulatus
TATAATGAATTCAAAAATTTCACTAGGTGCTTTAAAAAATATATCAACAGAACAGATACAAATTAGCAAACAAAATTATTTAGTTAGCTTAAATCATAAGGGCTAAAAATAGGCTTAAATCAGGCTAAAAGGCTTAAATCATTTAGTTAGCTTAAATCATCCACAACTAGGATATCTATAATATCCTCAAAACAATACGTATCTCCTAGTTCACGCGTATCGCCAGTAAAGGAAAGGAAGCCTGAAAATAAAACGATAACATTCATGTTTCACAAAGCTTCAAGGGCACCCTTTCTTCTCACCCAGAGAAATATCGCCAGCGGGAAGATGGGCCACAAATAGAAGCAAACACACTAAATCGTACACATTTCACAGCTCACATGGTGGAATCGAACTGGGAAGCAGCGGCAATTTGGAAAAGGTCCATCGGAAAGTCGGAACCGATTATGTTGAAACACCCAAAACAACAACAAAAAAAAACAAACAAAAAAGGAGCAAGGTCACACCCAGAGAAACCCTCCGGACGTCCGTCGGTTGTTGGACAACCCGGGGGCCAAGCAAACAGAGGGAAGTTAATCAAAACGACAACCGACCGTCGAGAAAGGCTCGCAGTTATCGATTGGGAACCATCGGTTGACACGAGGATGCCGCTTAGTGGGTTGGATTTATGAGCCGCTTTTTACCGCTTTTCCCCGTTGTCGAGATGGGGAGTGGAAGCTGGAAAAATAAACAGCTTCTTTCATCCACCCCAGGGTTTGGGACGAAGGGAGTGGATAATTTCCTCGTCCGGTTTCTGGCAGCGACGCGGCGATAGATTTGTGCTCAAGATTTGAGCTCACTTTGGTTCGTATAACATTCCGAAAAAAAAGACAGGAAGATAGATTATTTTCCAACTCTTCAAATTAAAGTGTTTGTAATACGCTTACTGAGAAAAGGAATTAAAAATGGACGAGAAGAACATTTTGTGCAATCCACTTGTGCTCCAAGCGCCAAACGTCCCCCCAACTTCAAACCACGCACCGTTTGGCTTCCACCACTTACTCCATTCGGTTCGCTAATCGTGTCCGACTAATGGCCACTCGAGCTAATTCATCCAAATTGCTTCGCCGCACCATTCCCGGACTGGATAGTTTGCGGGTGTCCTAGAGTGTTTCGGTTCAAGGTAACCGACGGGTTGATAGATATGCAAACCGATCCATCCGATTCGCGATTTGGCTCAAGGTTGATGAGACGGTGTTGCCGTCTCCACACCCAGCCAGCAAACGTTAATCACCGATCACCGAGTTTGGCGAGTCCCTTTTCAACGAAAAACAAACACTTACCTTCGAAAAAAAGGCAAGCACTCGAAACATAAAATGTGTATCATATGTCGTACGCGCGTATTACACATTGGACCTTGCAATGGAACGATTAAGAACGTAGCTCGCGAGCTTGTTTGCGGAAGGTGGATGACTTGGCCCCCTATAGCGAGCCCTAGAATACGTTCTTATCACTTACACGCTTCGTTTTGCTGTGCAGCTGGCACATGCTTTTTTTTTTGAACAACCACCACGCCACAAATACGCAGAAAACATCTCTGTTTACATCTGCTGTCCGTGTGAAATGCGCTGTGGCGTGATAAGAAAATTGATTCCCGCCCAAAGGGGAGAACCCATGTTTAACTGCAAAAAGTCCAGTACAAAATTTCTCATCACGGATTGCAGCGAAACGAACAACCGGTGTTGTGAAGTTGCGATTCTGAATCGAGAGTTAGAACAGACGAATGAATCTAAGTCCCTTGTGATTCACGAGGGCTGATGAACTGCCAAAGATCAATTCAAATTAGACAAATTTTTCACGAAACATTCATCCACACATTTTCGAAGTGTTACGAGACGGATAAAACCATCCTCACAAAATGTGTCCTAATTCTGGGCTCACTAAAGAATTATCAATACCCAACCGATTCATAAGAAACAGATTTGAAGAAATTTCTAAAGTTCTGCTTTTTTGGTGAGTTTTACCTAAAACATGACGAAATGAATCATGAATTTGACTGGCTCTCGGATTAAAGATTCCTGGATTTGAATCTCGTCAAATGATTTAAGCGACGGACAACACGAGCGCACATAAACACCAATACCGATGCCGCCCGTTCCGCCACACCAACACTTTCCCGTCATCCTGTTCGCCGTCTGCTTTGGCCTACTGATAATGATTGCGAATTACGACGGCCACAAACGACAGCATGCGCTCCGACCGAAACATCGGTTCGCCATTTGATCGATGTACACGACGAATGCATCATCTCTCGCGGCTTTTCAGCGCCGTGGAACGTGACTCGTGGTGCCCTTTCACAACCCCCGGTGGGAGTGCATCTTCAATAAGGCGAGACCGTACGTAAATTGCGTGCTACATCGAGATGCTGCGATGGCAGGTTAGCTTGCGCAAATATTGTTTCAACGTGGCATCGGCAAGATGGAGCGAAGGGTTTTACCTTTGAATGTTTTTGGTTCGTGTGCTAACAGCCCGTGTGCAATAAAGTGCTGGCTGGCGTGTTGACCACGAGCTTCTGTATGTCTGGGCTACTTTTATTTAAATAAACGCATTTTTTAAATATCATAAAACCATAAAATAATTAAAGGAAAATGGTTAGTCTTAGTCTGAGCTGTTGTAATGCACACATAAAAAATAAACAGAAAAATCAAAACGATTCTTCCGAAGGTAGCTGGGCATCTGATTTGCGAAGACTCTTTCGTATTCAAGCCATAAATATAACGAAAATGGTTCCAATTTTGGGTTCAAAAATGGCTAGAAGGCGTGTAAACGCGTATGGACCCATCCGAGCGGTATCAGCTGATCATGATCATCACCATCGATCGGGCCTTGGGAAGCCATGAGAACTTCCCATGTCCGCCATACCACTTGGGCGCCACCATCAGCAGCAGGCAGTTTGCATTGCACATTATCAGCTCTACGCGTTCGAGGCTGAGGAGGTAGCGTTGAAAGATGAACATTGCGAAAGCTATCAAACTTCACTTCAAAACCCCCACTTGTGAACTTCTCGTGAGGTGCCATTAAACGGGCTGGAGTGCCCCTTAAAACGTTAATGCATGCGTCCAGATCGACTTACCTGTGTGGCGAATCCGGCCAGCACACCATTAAACTGCTGCAGTTCTCCACTTTCGGTCGGTTCCGTGGCCAAAAAAGCAGTAGGGAATGGCTCACAATATCTAACCCCCTAGCGCGGACTGTAACGCGGTGACACACCACAGGACGGGGCACATCACAAATACACACAAACACATACACACACACGCACTGACGCACATACAATCGCGTATGACGTACGTAAAAACGCACTCCGAGCTCACGGTCGCCTGCGCTAAGCCCTGCGGGAAAAACGCGATATTCACGGTGAGTGATGGTGGCTCCACAGGTGGTGATGAGCTGGAGGCTGCTGCTTGCGACGAGGAGCAAAACACACAGACACACACACGCGCGCACGCTAATGAACGGATAAACAAATCGCGAGAACACGCGAAGAACACCAGCGCGGCTGTGGTGGAGCAGCGCGCGCGTCGTGATGAGATGAGATGAAAGGCTGCTCCATCCAGCTCACCCACCTCTCACAACAGCTCCGCGCTTCTCACCATGGAGATGGTGAGATTCCGCCGGTGTGTAGAACAAAACATTACACGCGAGAGAAAAATAACAACACACAAACAAAAAAAAAACATTGCGCGCACACACACACTCGCGAGCGACGGCTTTAGACGTTCACTTTAAGACACGCGTGTGTGGTTACGTGTACGTGCGTGCGTGCAGAACAACACATAGACACTTTCATTTTGGACCTACTGCGATTATCACCAGGCGAAGAAATTCCACCGAGATTCCCTGTGTGATTCCCCTTTGCTCGATTTGGGGATTGTGGGAAGATGATGAACGAGAGGCGACCTTCCCACATCTACTCTCTTTCTCGCTCTCTACCGTTCGCTCAACACTCCTTCAGCCGCCGTAATTTTGGGCTTTTCCCACTAGGGATTACGCGAGGAAAGATTCGCCACCCGCAGGGGGGGGGGGGGGGGGGGCGTTTCTCACCTGTGTATTCTTCACGCAAATCGCACGAAGAACGCAATCGAACCACGTATGCACAAATCCTCACACCTGTAACCGAACGCACGCACGCACACATGCACACACGAACAAATTAGGCTCACCCTCAAATAAACAACAACAAAAAATAACAACCCCAAAGATTTCTTCGCACTTGGAGCTTTCGGTCTCACCACCTGCCTGGAACCTGCAGCCTACGTTAAATGTGTGCGTGTTTTGGGTTTCTCTCCCCGGCTAGCCTGCCCCCAGCCCCACCTCAGAAACCTGCTCCTGCACTGTTGTAGGGCAGAACTTTTGTAACCTAATTCCTCTGCACGCACACACACGCACGTAGATGGGGTTGCAATACAGCCGCCACCCAGCCACTGGAGCACCGGAGAACTTGCTTTGCGATCCAAAGGTGAGGGCAGAGTAACACGTTCTGTGCTTGATTTTCCACTCACTGTATGACACACTTTCGGTTGCAACAAGTTTACGAACATTTTCGGGCAGCTTATGGCTGCGAAACGAAACAGCCGAGCGCTAAAAGATGCTTTAGGGACCATCACTTTTAACCTATAATCGAACCGAGATCTGAACTGGCTATCTGTAACATTTCACATTGCTAAACGAATTTTTTTCAAAAATATTTTTTACTCTGACGGTAGCAAACGCGGCTGTGTTACTACACGCTTCCTGAAATTCGATGTATATTGGAATTTATCTATTACTGCGTTTGTTGCAACGGAACGGAAAATCGTATTACTTCATTTAAAACGCACAAAACACACACCTTTACCGATTGTTAATCAACTTCAGCTACGGCACGACCAACGTAACCTTCTCCTTCGAATTTTGTTCAATTATTGCAGAGGAATATCAACAACAAAAGGAGCAAACACGGCAGCACAACAAACTGCTGTCAAATTGTACAGACCTGGAAACGGAGCCTCCATTGTTAATCGTCATCATCATCATTATCAGCAAGATGGGTCAAAAGGTAGTGATGTCCACACAAATGGTTTCGATTTCTTCAGAAACATAAATTAACAACATTAGCTAGTCCCTCTTTGATACATGGGGATATAGGCCAGAAGCGGCTGTAGTAGCGATAATTGTTATTTGAAAGAGCATTAAAACCACTGGTACATCGAGCTGCTAATATCATTTATCGGTACGCTAGATCTATCAAAACTGTCTGTACTAATTCTATCAAAAACTGCAGTAAGCTAGCCAGTTATTACGCAACATAATTTTACTAATAACCATTCCCAAAATGTACCAAATTCGCTTACATACATCACATGAAGCAATTCGTCGTTGTAAATGTGTAAAATCAGGCGTGAATTTATTGATGATTATAAAATGGTTTGTTGATTTCGCTCCCTCAACTATTTGAACTTTCACGGTAAGCGGAAAAAATAATTAATACGACTTTTAACCCAAACGCGTAAAACAAAGTTTGTGAATGTTTTGCGCGTGTACCTGACGGTGAAAACATAGAAAACGCTTCAGTGTGGATCCTGTCGCATTTACACACTGTTTATACACGCCTTGAGAAAACGCTTCCCTGTTCGGAAGGAAGGAGGAATAAAAAACAAAAACAAAGCCTTCCTCGAACAGCCCACAACTCTTTGCAACCTTGCCAATTTATCTAGCAAATTCTGCTGCGCAGTTGCCGGCTACCTGAGCAAAGCGTTTCCATTAAGCGTTTCCATGACCGTCAAGCTGGTTTCGCGCGCTTCCGTTGCGTGTAAATGCGGTCTCGCTCCATGTCAAGCGTTTTCCCCGATGTCATTGTGACGTGTGTCAATGTCGTGTGCCCGCCTAAAAAAAAATAAAGCTTTTACTTTCGCGCGCTCGAGAAAAATGGTGTCGGTGGTGAATTATTTTGTTATTTGCTCTGCCGGCACTGCCGCTGAATTCTACTCTTCGTCGCTGTTGGTGCTGTTGTTGCCACCGCGGTCCACTCAGTAGGCAGACCGCCATTTGCTTCGTCCTCAGAAGACGAACACACTGTTGTACGCCGCCAATTGCGCCCGTGCGTGCTTGGTGTTAGTGTGTGAAATATTGACGAAACTGCGTGCGGCATAAACAGCCGCTAGCGGGAAAGTCGCGCTATAACGTCACGGGTACTTCGCTCCCGCTGTAAGCTTCCTCCCACATTTACACCCACCCTTTTGCCTGCAAGAGCCCTTCGTGTTCTGTATGCAATATTTTCATCTCAGCTGCTTCGGTGACAAGGTTTTTCGTTGGGTACATAAGAGAGTGCAGCGGGTGTTGATCGCATCAGTATCAAGTGCAGCACCGTCGTGCGGAGTATTGTGTGCGATTTTCCTAGAGCAAGACCCCGTTGGTTTTAAGTCACAAGCGATTCCAGCGTAGGACAAACGTGCCTTTGAAGCGATTTTAAGTTAAAGTTATTGTAGAAAAGTGTCTGGAGTGTGTACCGTGCGTGAAAAAAGCAAATCTTAAGAAACATTGCAACGAAGCATAATTTTCCCGAAAGCATTTTCCTGCACCGCGCGACAACCGGCAGCGGTAGTTTAGCTTGTTTTTTTGCATTGCTATCAGCAGCAGCAGCATCAAAAACCGATGCATCGTTCAGCGACAGCGTGCGTTCGGTGTTAGAGTGTGCGTGTGTAGCAGGCCGTGAATTTTTTTTTTATTTCAACTGATCGTACGAGCCAACAAGCGCCGCGAAAAACTAAAGACATACTAAGTGTTCGAGTGATTAGGTTACCTGAGTATAAATCCGATCAAGCAATATTGACCACAAATCGGACATTCGGATCACCGTTTTGGGACCATTTGATCAACAGCTTCCGGAAAGGAACCATAAATCAACGGTCGACGATCCAGCGAACCTCGAGCATCCCTCGTTGAAGACTGCATTACGGCGCACATCTTTCATTTAGATTTCCTCGCTTACATCATCCAAAACTATGACGACGAAGGAGGAAATAAGCCTGAAAGGGGTACGTGAAGTACTCACGAACGTTTGCCGTGAGCTGAACGTCGACAAGAGCACGGAAGAGCGAGCCTGGGAATCGTTCAAGGAGGCGTCGGATCAATTCGACTTGACGGTACGTTTCCTGTCTGTTATCAATTACGCAGCATATCTGAACCGCTCATATCGATAACCTTTTTGACAATTTTGTCATATTGAAAAACTAAAAAATTACATCATCGTCACATACCGCCGCCATCCAGGAATTATGTCTTACCTTTGTCGGCCTAATTTTTCTTAACACTGCGGGTAATATTTTGAAATGATTTTACCAATCGGCATTCCCCTCTCGAAGGCATTACATTTACCCTCGCGCTTATCCGTTTTACCTTGCTAAGTTTGATCTACGCAATTACAGGTTTCCGTGGGAGATAAGCGATAATTAACTTTAACAAACTAAACTTTCTTTTTAAAATGCCCCATAAAAGCCAAGAGAAATACATTCTTAAAAGTACAGCCGCGTTTCTACTGGCGTCAGTTAAATTTACCATTCCATTCCCTGCGCGACAATTGAAGCTAGTTGTTGCTAGGCGGTGATCCATTTGGAGCCGATCGCCCCCCCCCCCCCTTCCCTCCCCCTTGCACTTTCCCACTCGACTTGCGGTTGCCAGACAGTTTTCATGTCGGTCTTTTTCCATCACCCACGATTCCGTGTCCAGCCCTCGTCTGGCATACCACGCCACATTTCCGGTGCATTTTTCGTGCATGGGGAAATATTTTTCAAATCCGATAGAAGCCGGTTCGAGGGGCGCCTCGCAATCAATCTCGTTTGGCAAATCGCGTGTGATTTCTTTGTTCTTCTCCCCGTCCGAGCATTCTCACCCGCGACTGCATCGAACACGCCTGCAGGGGCTGGAGGGGGAAACTGCAGTACCGCCGTATCGAATAAGAAGCACACACACGCGTTATAGGGAGTAATAGGTTCGCGTTATTTTATTTTATTTTATTTTTTTTGCGATTAGTCGAATCGAGCCGTAGCGGTGTGGTGTGTATTTTATTTTATTTTTTGCTACGTGCTTTCTCATCTCTCAAAACGTCGCTGAACTTTACTGACCCCCGTGGTTTGGTTCTGCTGCCCCCCTTCAAAGTACGGTTTGTCCAGAGCTGTGGCATTCAATTGAGCGCATTGCTCCCACTGCATGGTGTGTGTGTGTGTGCACGTATTTGAAATTTCGGTAACTGGCGGCTGCAATCCAAAGCATGATCGCGCTATAATTATAATGATTCCTATTCTATGTGTGTTTGATGACTTCGCTCTCCCAAAAAGACGTTCAACACGGACTTTACACGGCCTTGATCGTTCACGTAGGTGTGGCTCTGTGCGGTACCCGTTTGCTGCTGGCCGCAGAGCGCAAAAAATATCGCTGAATCGTTGTCCCGCTCCCGCGAAGAGTCTCCGTATCGCGCTGCATCTTGCTTGCACTTTCCGGGGTTTTTCTTGCTTTTTTTGCATGCATTAAAATCGTCCGAAGAAGGTACTATTTTTTTTTATTCGTCACCCACAATGAGAAATGTAGGAAAATGACTGAAAGCGGCCTGTTTTTTTTACTCGCACGGGAGTTTATCAGTGCTTACAAATATTGATCGTACATTGCTTATACCAGTCACATGGTGACTGCGAATGTGGGGCATTCGTTTTTGTTTTTTTACTCGCGCGCATGGTGGTTTTGCTCACCACATTCCGCCCGCGGTGGTTGTTTTATGCGCCCAATTATAAAAAAAAAACAGTAGTGAATAGTGCATAAATTCTCAGTTCAATGAGAGAAAGCCTACGTGGCGACTATATCAAACGCCGTCTTGTTAACTGTGCTGCCTGGAAGGTGCGGCTCTGTATGCGCGCCATAAATGGTTAATATTTGTTGCTTCCTTTTTTTTTGCTTTTCCGTTCCTTCTTCGTCTATCGGTGGGATAAAAATAGGAGGTGATCCATAACTGATGACACAAACCCACTCACTCGAGTATCGTGCAAGTGCCAGTATTGCTATGCCAATATATATATATGTATCCACGAACGATTACCTTATGATCGTAATCAACGATCGAGCAGCGACGATGGGACAAGTTCATGCGATTCATAAGTGCTAAGGCAAGAAAACAAAAAAAAAACAAATGTTTGCTCTACTGTCCGTTTGGAGAGGCCGGGGGGAGTACTGGAAGTGAAATTTTTCCTTGCTGAGGGAAAGAAGAAGATTCTACATTCGAAAATGGAGGAGGAAGAGAGCACATTCTGGTCGTGTTTTTTTTATTCGAAAAGCGTTAACGAAAAGACGTTTGCGCTAGGACGAGATAGATTGTGATTAAAATATCGCAATCACAATGTAATATCTCACTTACACCTTTCATTCCACATTTGCAATTAGACTACTCACGCCTTCGAGCTAGTTTTGTTTCAATTTTTTTTCATGTCGCGATTTTTCGCATCTTTGTTTTCTACTCCAACACAGGGAGAACCGTCGAAATGGTTGTGCTGCGCGCTGTACCTCGCTTTCCAGCAGGATCTACCGGTTGTCGGCCATCCGGGCCACTACACGCAGGGCAATGGCGTTGACATCACCAATCTGCTCAAACAGTGCAAAATCAAGTAAAAAGCAAGCGTTTTCAGCGTGTGAAATCACCTCCACTCAAACTGCTTCCTTTTCACTCTCTCTCTCACACACACACACAGCATCCAGGACTTTTTCGTGAAGATGAAGGAGTGGAGCGAGCTCCGGTCGACACCGGCCCGGTTCCGGAGGACGCTGGACAACCTGCGGCATGAGTTTTCCGTCTCGTTCGCCGCGTACAACATGTTCGATCACAACTTCAAGAAAATCTTCAACGAGGCGAACATCGTGCCGGACGAACCGAAGCGCAACAAGAAGTCGAAACCGCGGCCCTGCTCGTACAACAAGGTGCGCGAGTTCTCGTGGCTGCTGTTTCTCAACGTGAAGGAGCAGCACAAGGAGCAGCGGCGCGATCTCGCCACCGCGATGGACATATGCGTTTGCGTGCTGGAGCTGATCTATCGGAATGTAGCGGCTGAGGGGCGCTTGGATCTGATCAATCCGAACGTGCTGGGCGAGGGTGGCTGCAGCTCGTACGATGGTACGCCGGCCGCGATCGAGGCAGCGCTGCGGGTGAACGTGCGTGAACAGGTGAATATCGAACCGACGACGGACGAGAGTGTGACCGAGACGTACCGGACCATCTTTCTGCCCTCGCTGATCGGGATGTTCGAGGTGGGCGATCTGAAGGGTAAACGCCCATCGGCGGGAAACGAGACGGAGGTCTCCAATTTGGGGCTCGTTGCGGTGTCAAACTTCGAGGACAACCTGAAGCTGCTGAACCGGCGCTACGAACGATCGATCCTGCGGTGTGGCATGCTGGACGAGCGGATCGCCCTGTCGGTTACCAGCACTCAGCAGCGCTTCAACGTCGACCGGCATCCGCTCACGCCGCTGAGCGCGAAAGGTGGTGGCGCACGGAGTGCGCACGGCTTGGCGACGGGACCGGCGTTTGTGGTGCGCGGTACGCTGCGGCACCTGATGTCGAAAATACAGGGCCACGAGCGGGGCAAACCGCGCGGCACGTTCCTGATCCTGATGCAGAACTGCACGCCGAGCCCGCTCGGCATTGTGGCGGGGCTGGTGCAGCGCGAGCGGCAGCTGTTTGTCCAGTCGCTGGTGGAGAAGGAAAACTGGAACGGACCGACGGCCGAGTCGCGGTTCGACGCGATCGAAGCGCTGTACTATCAGCTGCTGGAGAACATCATACCGTGGGAGCTGAAGAAGCGACCGTCGATGACGGTGTCGAAGGTGATCAACTCGCTGTGCTCGAACGAGTTCTTCAACGAGACGCTGATCGTGTGTGCGGCGGAAATCATCTTCTTTCTGCGCCAGGAGCACCACAACTTCCCGTGGATCCTTGACGTGTTCGGGATGGAGCCGTTCAAGTTTTACCACATCATCGAGGTGACGGTGGCGGCCAACAGCGACATCTTCACGTCCGAGATCGTGAACCACCTGCGGCGGGTAGGTAGCAGTGCGGCAATGGCTTTTGTCCGGGGAGCGTTTTGATCGACACTTTCTTCGCCCGTTTTTAGATCGAGGAGCAGCTGGTGGATTCGATCTGCTGGAAGGGCTCGTCCGAGCTGTGGGAGTGCATGAATCGGCAGAGCTATCAGATACCGGCCAACCAGGATGTGGAGCACCGTGCGGAGATAGCGGGTGTCACGCCGCTCAAGGCGGACTCCGTACCGAACACTCCGAATGGGACGCGCGGTGGTAAGTACCTTATGCGGGTGAGGCGGGATTCGTGTGATTTTTTTTTGCAGTTCTATTGTGTGATATGGAGGCACCGAAAATTTAAAAGATAACCAAATTGGTCTGGTCCACACGTGGGCTATTTAAAAATCCTGTGTAAACTTACCGCGCAACACCACGGCATTCCGTAAACTTTCGAACATTCTATTTTAACCATCCTCCCGTCTGTGCCCGTTCCGCCAATCGCAGGCGGTGGCACTGGCACCGACTCACTGCCGACAGCATTGCCGATGGCCACAAGCCGTCCGGTACCGCATCCCGACTCGGCCAAGAAGAAGCTGTTCGTTGACTTGCCCGCCACACCGGCAAAGGTGCAACCACCGTCGGCGGCAACAGCCGCGCCCACGGCGTCCTCCAGCACGGCCGCGACGTCTTCCACTGCCGTGGCGTCAACATCATCAACGGCCTCCACGTCGTCGGCCGCGGTGGCAAATGTGCCAGGTTTGTGTTTAGCATGTGTGCGTGCACGAGAAGAAGCCGTTTGTCATTCTATGCACCCTGCGCCATACGTCACCATTTTCGCCCTCTCGCCTGTCGGTCTGTCTGGCAGGTGTCTGTCTGCAGTGCTTGCCTAATTCATAACCCACCCACCACTTCCCATTCTTCTCATTTCCGTGATCGGGCTGACACGTGATCACACATAGTAAAGTCGTGCTGTTACTCACACTGTACCATATTCGTCTCGCAATCGGCTATGAAAAGTTTCATCGGATTGGGACAGGTTTCATATCTCAGAGGCGTATGTGATGTGTGTGTGTGTCTCTCTCTCTCTACGCAGCTTTGTAATATACGACAAATCAATCGGCTACAATCTAATTCTCTGCGTGCGATCGCTATCCTTGGAGGGTTTCACTAGTTGTTTGGAAAAGTGTTCGCTACACCTTCTACGTACTGCTTGTGGTGTAGTCTGTTCGCATTGATTAACCTAGATTTTACGTAGCTTCGTTCTAGCTACTTGCTTAATAGGCTTGCATAGGTAAGGGGTAAAAGTATTTACAGGAGGTCCCCTTACGCCGCAGGTGATCTCTGATTGCATCCAAAAGCTTGCTACGAACATCCATCACTAACAACATGTTCCTTACTCTAACCCGCACCTTCGGAATCCTGCAACTGCTCGATTCGAGTAACAATGTACCATAAACATGGGTATTGCTGGACGTTGTTGTCAGCGCTGGCGTTAGTAATAGGAACTCACCATTAATGCACCCGTCCTGCAGGTACCTCAACCAACGGATGCACCGAAGCACCGTCGACTTCATCGTTCAGTTCGCCCCAGCGCGCCACCGACGAGCCTCCACCGTCGATCGAGATCCGTCGTTTGAACTTCTTTTTCCGCAAGGTAAACGATCGCCCACGCGACGAGTGGCCTTTCACTCTCTTTCTCTCCTACTGCTTTTATCCGGATTCAGCAGAAATGTTCTTTTTTTATACTCTCATTCCTTTCGCCCTCCATTCCCACAGATGTACCAGGTAGCGTACGTTCGGTTGTGCAATCTCTGCCAGAATCTGGGTCTAGTGACGGAGGTGATCCAGAAGCTGATCTGGACAATCTTCGAGTTCACGATCACCAAGTGCTCGCCGGATCTGATGCGCGATCGGCACCTGGACCAGTTGCTGATGTGCGCCATCTTCGTGACGATACGCATCAAGCAGCTGCCGAAGACGTTCACGCAGATCCTGTTTTCGTACAACAGCCAGCCGCAGGCGAACAGCGCCATCTACCGGAGCGTGTTTCTACACTACGAAACTGGAGCGGCACCGGCGCCGGCGTCGGCGTCGTCGGAGAACGGCCAGCAGCCGAGGGTCGCCGAGGGGCCGGAAAACGGTGCGAATGGGGAGGGCACCGAGCAGAGACGGCGTCCGGTTTCGGTGACGGAAATGGCCGGTACGTCGGTGCAGTACGATCTGGAAGTGTACGGGGATATCATAAGGTTCTACAATGACATCTACGCGCCGAGGGTTCACCAGTTTGTCATGCAGTATCATAACACCACCGTGGTAAGTGGGTTTGTGTGTTTGTGTGATTAGTGTGTGCGATCGCCTCCCAGGGTTAAAAAAAAACAGGGTTCAACACTTTCGAATTTCTTCCCTCCCGCCATCTCGCCGATCCAGCCCCTGGAGTCGCTGATTCTGTCGCCGACACCGAACTCGCAGCAGCGCAACATTCAGAAATCTCCGCGCCAGATCAGCTCCGGCATCAACCTGTACGTGACGACCGCGACCAAGATCAGCTCGCTGAAGGACTCACCGAACGTGCGCGTCCTTTCCTTCCCTGGCAGTCCCACGGTATGTCGTGCGCAGGCGTTCGTACCAACGTGCACTAACTTGGCCTCTGTTTTGTATCGCATCCCTGCCCCACCCCGCACCCAATTCGAACCGATGCAGCCATCGAAGCTACGCCGACTGGACAGGATTCAACAGGACCGGCAGCATCAGGATCACGAGCCGTCCTAGAACGGGCAAAGCGTGGAGCGATGTTAGACAGCATAGGGACACACGCCACCAGTGGGCCTTATTTCGTGCAGCACTTCACTGCTTCTTCTTCTGCTTCCTCCGCTTGATGTATTTGAGTTTTTATTTTCTCATCCCCTCTCTCCCGCTTCCTCCCATTCCCCATAATGTGTACAGGATACTCTACACTCGGCACTTCTTTCAACCGCAGCCTCCTAACCGCGCGGAAGGCCGTGCGTGACGCAATAATTGTGTGCAGCTGTTAATTAATACTTTTACATAACCTTACTTTTAGCACGAACGACTTTGCAACAGTATGCATGCAAATATCGTTCCTTAGCGGACAGAACCGAGCGATCGGCTCGTCTCGTGTCCTACTGCTAGTCGTACTTCACTAGGATCGGATGGGATGCAGTAGTAGGCCAAACGAGGAAGATTAGGTTTATCGGATTTAAATCGTCGTTCTGATTTTAAAATTTATTCTCTTCACTCCCTCATCCCTCTCTCCCCCCCCCCATACTCCTTACTTTTTTAAGAGTTATCGTGGGCTTGTGTTGGTTGGTTTTAAGCGACATAAGAATTGGTCATGCTATCGTGAACGGTTTTGCTTTTTATTGTATGTTGCAATTTGTTTTTAACCCTTCGATGCTTCGATACGATTGTGACGGATGTTTGAAAAGCAATAACGCTGCGTTTGAATTACCTATGAGGAAGATAATGTGAAGCGAGCGGTTGCTGCCTCTGAGATTATTCTGTCGGCGAGAGTTGTCGAGACCATTCGTTTGTAGTGCAATCGGCTACGAGGGTTAGCGTTCGGTTCCGGTGGGTTGCGGATTTGTGAATAAATCCAGCAGCGAGTGAAGCATTCATTATTTGCGAAAAGAAAACAAAGCAAACGCAGCTTTCCAATCGCTCGACGGCTCTTGCAAAACGATACGAAAAAAAAAACAAAACAAAAAACTCAAAACTTACCCGCATCTCTCATCATTCCCGCGCTCTCCTGTGACCTTACTGGCGACAAGTTTTGGTGGATCTCACAAGTTTCGGTGTCTTTCGCGCATACACAATTGTGATCTTCTTTTTTCCCCAATGCAAAGTGTATTCTCTTTGTTTATTTTTTTAATTTTTGTAAAGGCTGTTTTATTGCCTTTTTTAGTGATCTTACGAGCGCGAGGCCGCCGTTAGCGTGCGTGGTGTGTGTATATTTGTGTGTAATACATCGGTTTAAATGATTTCTTTTATCCACACGTATCGTGTGTGTGTGTGTGTGAGTGTACGTTAGCTTGTAATCGTCGTCTAATCATTTTTAGACATTGTTAGTAGCAAATTTTCACAATCGTAAAAAAAACACGCACAGGCACGCGCGCGCGCCCCCTCATCGCTCCCTAGTGTATAGTGCTTAATGATTATTTATTTTTAAAACAAAAACTCTACTTACATCCGGAGTAATGTTGTCTCCCTGTCTATGGGTTTGAGTGTTGGTGTGTATTTTGTCTTCTTCGGATACATTGGACAAATGCTTTCCCTTATCGGGCGCTCATCCTTTTTGTTTTTACAACGATGCGAACCTCGAGGAGAGATTTTTTCCGGTTGGGTGTGAGGCAGGTGACAACGACATTCGGATGGGTTTTTAATATTCCACCGGTAGGCTATAGAATGTGTAGGAAGATATCCGTACTTGCAACGGCGCGACGACGCGGCGGAAAGCGTATTCCGTCCCTGTTTCTGCGGGGGATTTTTTGTTGTTTTTTTGGGGGGAAGGTTGCATTGCGTTTGCATTCCCCTTCCCATACCAAATTCTTCCTCCTTTGACGATACAGACTCCAGCAATCATTGTGCATTAAACCCACAAAAAATAATTAACTAAAAAGCTTTCTTATCCATTTACGACACCAACAGGCATCTACGGTGTGGTGGATCTCTGTTAGAACTGCCACGAATGGCCGTGTGGTCGTAGATGGACGCACTCCTATTACAAACTGTTTGGCAGTTGGATTTTTGGGAAAACCAAACCTGTAACATGTAGAAATTCTTTACTCCAAAAACAAAACAAAATAAAACATGTGTGTAGCCAGGACGATGAGATGAATGCGGGCAAGCAAGCAAGCGTGCGAGTGTTGTCGGAGAGGACGGGGAAGCCAACCACCAGCTCCAGGAGAGGCCCGGGCTCCTGTTTTTCGTCGCGATAGAGTTACCATTGGACATCACGCGTGACACGATGAGCACGGTTTGTGCAGTTTAACATGATCTCAGTGTTGGTTTTATCGCGTTTGCGTGTCTGCGGTGCGGTGGAGAATGGGAGGAAGATCGCGATCGTGCCTTTCTCCGCCTGTCCACGGCATGTGCGTTGTGTGCCCAGCTCGTTAAAAACTAAATCTTGCCATACCTCTCTCTGTTTCTCTCTCTCTCTCTCTCTCTCTCTCTTTCTCTCACTATCTCTCTTTCTCTTTCTCCCATTCGCCCTGTACGTTTCGTAAGCTCTACTCAACTCACACCCTCAACAGCAGATTATAATCAAATATTCAATCGTTTATCACTTAATATGTTTGTGGCTTAATATGTTGCGTATACCTATTTGTGTTTGTGTGTCTGCTTGCGTTGCGCGTGTGCGCGTGTGCGTTGTTGTCCACTCATTCGCACGATTCCAATTTGCTTTTAAGCTCGTACTATTCTCCCACCCACCCTCAAATGACCACACGCGTCGCGCACTAAATGTGATTAAAAATGTGTTTTTATGATTACTCTCTTTAGCTGCTAATAGAAAGCATCGATAATAATATTCGCGTCCTCCTACCATCCTTCTTCATCCACCCCTACCCCCCTCCTCTACACTTATCCCACGAACACGCGTTCTCAAACGCGACCCCATATCATAGTAGCAGTTATCAATTTTTGTTTGCGCAATGAAAAAGCAATTATGTTACTCAGCTATATTACCGTCATAAGAAGAGTGCGTATATATATTATTAATAAAGTTAAATGGTGTAGCTAAGCGCATGAAGCGAGTTTTATCCCTTGCCAAATATGATGACCGAATCACGAACGAATGGAAAGCTAGGTAAGCAACTATCAATAATTTCGGATTGTGCGTGATATGTGAGATAGGCTTCAGACCAAAATAAATTTAAAAAAAACATAGCTTGCTCGGTTTTGTGACAAACCGTTTCGCACATTTGTACACAAAAGCGTGTGCCACGCGGCACAGGGCCACGAGACTACTTCAAATGTTTATAGAATCATTAAACGGAACGGTATGAAACGGAGGACGGACGGAAGGAAGGTACAACAAAACGCGCCCAGTAAATATCCCAAGTAGCGAGGAAGGTATACAGGCAAATAAACAAACAAACAATCCTGGTTCGAGCAAACACAAACACAAACCCATCACACACAAACACACACACACACACACACACACAGGCAGGGGCTTGCAATTCGTACCACTGAAGTGAAATGCTGGTCTTGCTGTCGCAATGTTTCGCCTACTGCTCTTTTACTTTCTCGTACATACAAACCTGCTGGTGGAAGGTGTCACGGAGTGTTCCTTTCGACTCCTTCGGACGAATTTCCCACAGAATGCATGATTTTGTGTGCATTTTTTTTACTGCTCCCAATACACTCATTCTCAAGCCGGTACGGATTACGCCCTCGTGTTATTGGTATAATGCGCGAAATTATGCAGGAATTACTAGCACAGGAATTACTACTCAAGAAATTGCTGTTTGTCCTGTTTGTTGGTCCCCATATCGCAACAACACATCAATATTATTTTGCACACGACGTACACTTCCGGATAAAGTACACCTCAAAGGGTGTATGTTATCAGATGGTCAATTTGCCTTGCCTAATTCGGGGATAAAGTTTGCCTTAGTTCGAATGGTGTGATTTTTTTAAGAGGAAAAATCCCTTTAAAAAAATTAACTTTTTTAGCAACATAAAAGTTATAATTTTAAAATATGACCTGCCCAAAGTAGTTAAGCAGCCCTCGACCGTTTTTTATAAAAATACCAGTCCGAAGGAGGCTGTTATTTTAAGCAACAACAAATCAGTTCTAGAACTAATGTAGAAGGCTTGGATGCTTACATCGCTGCTTTAATAGTGAAACGAAAAAGAAGCTTGCGAAGAAAAACTACTTTCTACAGTCGTTGTCTTTTTAAAAACAAGCAAAACTAATTAATGGAAAATCGAGTCCGAACATGCAGCAAAATGTAAGTGTAAAACCAGTAGACTTGCTAAAAAAAAAAATTAAAAAACCACACCCAAAATAGTAGAATCGAATCGTGTGGAATGTGTGCCAATAGCTCTCGTTTGACAATGCTATCAATCGTTCATTCCCTTCTGAGTGGTGGCCCTTTGCCATCTTTGCCCAGCGGCGACCACCCGTCGTACTCCGGGTTTCGCTTCTTTCGCATTCGTTCCGCATAATTAAGTGGCAAGCTAGGGGATCCGGGTTGGGCGTTGAGTCACAGACGAGCGCGGCCGAGACGCATCGTCCCATCACCAATTGTAATAATTGTTGCACATGCACATCCTCGAGTCCGACGGCGGTTGTGGCGGCGTCTGCGGCGACGCGATGATGATAATATGCAGGTCATTTTGATCGTGCCGCGTTCGGTGCGGGTGCGAGCACAAAGGGGAAAGCCGGGAGAGGGGCGGTACGATATGCATTAAATCATTTTACCCTATAGGCACACATGACCCGCCACGAAATCCCGGCTAGGCGAGCGAGGGCCACGGCAGGGGCTCTCGCCAACAAACACTGTTTGAGCAAACTCACCCACCCACACACAAACACACATATGCATTCTAAAGTACAAAATCATGTTGCGTTTTGTGTGTGCCACTTTTTCTTTCCACGTTCTTTAATTCGATTTCCTTCCGATGGCCGCTTCGAACGCTGTCGGCGACGACGTTTCCGCTGCACTCGTCCGGGACGTCTGGTGGACTTGCATTTCCGGACCGGCAACCACCGTGGGAGGGGAGGGAAAAATGTCCACCATCCCCCCCCGGGCAGTCCGAGAGATATTGAAATTCCGACCATTCCAAGGTTTCTCCGTTGAGCGTTTGGGGTTTTATTTTCTAACCGTGCCTTGCTCCTCCTATTAAAGCTCGATAAAACGAACCGTTTGCATGTACGGACAGGTCTAGTGTGCGTTCAGATGCGTGCGTGTTGTACCCCCGACGTTGTGGTGACATACTGTTCGATTTTTACCCGTTTCCGGTTCACAAAAAATGCATTGACTGCGGCACGAGGGGAACCTTCGGGAAGGTTCCGCCCAAGGAGATACGAAGAGATCCTCCCCGTGCTTCACCGTCAGGCTTGATTGCTTCGTTGGCCTTTTAACGTCTGGACGTGGCCTGCCAGCACTTGTGACACGCGTCCGACAGGCATTCCGACCCAAAAGCCAACACAAGCAACGCGACTAAAACAACTGACCGAGGCCGACGCGAACCCGAGTCCCTGCCGAACTTTACCCATCGTCGTCATCTCGAAGGCAGGCACCGGAAACGGGATCAACGCCGTTTCTAACCTCACATTTCCTTTCTTCGCCCCGAAGCTCGCCCGCAGAGCGGCACGTGCGGGAATGAAGGTGGAATGAAAGTGTTTGCACGAAAAAGACAAGAAAAAAAACAACGAAAGAACGGAAGTGTAAACGAAAACTAAGTTTGATGGAACTTCCGTCGGTAGATTTTCGTTATCTTGATGGGCTTTTCTTCACGATCAAGCGATGAGGAGAGTTGGTGGTTGGGCTGCCTGAATGGGATGGTGTCTTAAGGAATTTTGGAGCTGATTTTTTTAACGCCGATTGGAATGTGCCTCACGAGAGATGGATGATGGCTGGGAATGTCTCTTTGCTATTGGTTCACTTAACGTGCTGTTAAAACTGTTTGTTTTAGTTTAAAACGGTCTATGTTTTAGTACATTGTTGTAGAAGACATTAAAGCACAGATCAACATTCAGGTTTGGGCAATCTCCATAGAAACCGAACAGTGTGGGGGCAATAAGTAGGCCGAAGAATGAGCTCGATTTAATCGAATGATGTTATTTCGGTTCATTGATTATTGCACAGTTCTGGGAAACAATCTCCCATTTTTAAAAAATACGGCCTCAAAAGCGGAAGACAGATTTTTGACGGAAAAATATGCCATAACGCGAACACTTTTGTTCCACTTTTCGGCAACATGGAAATACGATTGCAAGCCATTTAAAGGCATTACAATTAGCAGAAAATTATTCTAATCACATTTCTGCTCTTACTTTCGGTCCGAAAACGATAAAATGGTATACACTTTGTGATTGCCAGTTTCCGGGTAAGCAAAGCACCTCTTAAAAAATGACAGCTTTAAAGGCGTGGTCGGTTGCTATTTTTTTTAAATTTGATATGCACTATAAACACTAAAGCAAGTCAAGATATATTATAGACGCATTATGTATGGGATGAGAGAAGGCGTTCGGGTTAAAGCTTCAAGACACAACACACTAGATGATATGTTAAAATCGAAGAAAGCAACGAAGTCTCCAACTTCCCCACATTCTTTTTATCGAGCATAGAGGCAGCAATTGAAGGAAGCTCAATAACTTATTGATTAACTCTGATTGGGTCTTCCGTTTGTCCGTGAGTCATGCTGTAATTCTCCTTTTGCAAGCAATACGGCCAAGGCCGTCCCTTTTAAATGAAAAAAGTAGTGTAAATCTCCAGTGACATGTCGGGGCGGACATCACATTCGTGACTCACAGGCTTATTGGAAAGTTATATTTGAGTCATCTAATGTAGTTGGCATGGGTAGCAAAGCCGACTTCAAACCGTAACCGAAGAGCGGCATCGTTCCATGGCATGCTGTGCTTCTGTCGGCCACGGTCCTACACCCGGGTTGATATAAATATGCATGTTCATCAAATTATTGTACCAAAGCACTCGGGCGGGAGGAAACAATAGCCTGCACCACAGCCCAAGCGCAATCAACAAATGGGACCCGTGTTGCATTGCGCATTGTGGAGCGGGGAAATTTGCGGCAAAAATCGATAGATGGAAGCCAGTGTCAGTCCGCTTGTTGCTGGGATGTGGACGCCCGAGTTGGCCCCAAAAATCACTCCACGACTGGTGAGGAAAAGAGGCCGGAAACACAAATAGTGATAAAAATAAAATCACGTTTGTCGCCGCCAACTGTGTCGGTGTGTGTCCGTCAGCGTCCTTCGCGATGTTTATGCGTGTTTTTTTTCTTCTTCTCCATCTCATCACCTTCTCCCCTGCGAATGTTTTTTTTCTTCTTCTCATTTTTGTGTCTCACTGCCGCTTGTGGTCCACCGATGGACGACCACACCCAGCTGGTGGCGGAGTGGTTTACGGTATGTACTTGTGGGGCCATATGGTAGCACAAGTTTCAACAGGACGCTCTTTCTCTCCCCCTCTTTCCCCCCACACACACAAAAGTGCAAGCATCGTTCGTTAAATCCGGAAGTTCGCGAATCGGATGTATAGCAAAAAAAAAAAGGAAAAAGGAAAACCCAAACTTTCGGCTCTCATCCTTCGAGTTAGCACGCAAACCGACGCAATATGTGCGTGGCGGTTCCTGCTTCCCAGCAGAGTGTCCCCATCAACCGGATGAATTATTCATGGCGCATGATAATATTATAGGACAAACTGCCGAGGGCAGGGGGTCAGAAGCCCTCGGGCGAGTAGGAAACTTTCCGTAGCCCAAAAAAAAAGAAGGTAAACCTTCGAGATGAGAAGATGTTGATGAAGTATCTTTCCCTTGCCTGACAGATGTCCCCTATCCTCTAAGGTGCACTAATGCGAGCCCGCAAAAAAGAGGAAGCAGTTTTTATCCGCCCAGAGCAGCGGTCAAAAATGTCAGCCAAGGTTGGC
>JXXA01006249.1:0-13707 GCA_000956255.1 Anopheles punctulatus
TTATTACCACGATTTTATCGGTGCGATTGATAATCGCTAAAATTGACAACTGTGAGATTAACACTATAAAAATACTAAACACTATAGAACAATTATCTAGTTGTCATTGGTGCGAAATGCCTTTAAACACGCTACTTACGTACTTCACCGAAGCTGTGATGCAGAGAAATTATGTGTCACCAATGTGATGTTAACTGAGGATATTGCCTTAAATGAGAAATCATCAATAGATCAAGCGATGCTGACGGCATATTACATGCGGTGTTTGAAAAAAATGTAGCTTTTCTTGCAACTAGCATCTAAGAAACTCTGCTTTATTACGAACAAAGCCTTGTGCGTCAGCTTTTTTCTATCAAGCCAAACCGCACAAACACAGTAACGCTTTGTGCTAGAGCTTCAAATATAATAACACAACTTGAAACATAATAAGCACGACCCGCGTAAGGCTGTGGGTTCTACAACCGCCCGTGGGTGGAATGTGCAACCCGCGACCGGGGGAGGATTGTGGTACGCGGAACGTTCTTCTTCACCGACGTCACAAAGGAGCACACTTTAAAGCCGACAGCACAGCGTTTCCACCCGGTAGAACGGTGGTTCTACGAAATCTGCAAAGTAGCAAATAAGAGTACGCTCGGTAAGGCGGTGTAGACAGTGGTAGCAGGAGAAAAAAAAAATGCCACCGCGCGGAAACCGAAAAGGAATTGGAAATTTCCAGTGCCCCATGTGAAACAAAGAGTGACGATTCCCAGGCGCCCAACGTTTGGACAGCTTCTTGGCAGAGCGACAAGCAAACGTACGAGCCGTACCGTGACCGTCGGCCATTCTGCAGCGCTGCTGGGCGTTCACAGAGATGGAAAAACAGGCGCATCTCAGCCAGGAGGGGCCGTGAGCGGAGCGGTACCATTGTCTGGTTCGCTGTACGGGCGCACCGTGTCCACAAATGCTTGGAGTGCATATTCCAATCGTGTGATTAAATTAAAGTACACTTTATGACACTGTTATGATCGAGCGCATAGCCGGGCGCTGGCATGCACACAGTTCTAAATGTTTTGATCGAGATCCAAGAACCTCACCCCCACATACATGGCTCGAAGCTTTGATGGCTGCCATTCGGTGCATCTCCGATGCGTTTCGATTGCAGCTGCGAACTCAATCCGGGAATCGGTGGGCTTATGGGTTGGGATTTAAATGTTGCACTTTCGTAATTAAATTCCACGTCACGCTCGTTCACACGCGCTCACCCTGATTCCATCTGTTGCTGACAGCCACCGGGATTTGAAGCCGGAAAATCTGTTGCTGGACGACAAGAACAACATCAAGATAGCGGACTTCGGGATGGCCTCGCTGCAGCCGGCCGGCTCGATGCTGGAAACGTCCTGCGGGTCGCCGCACTACGCCTGCCCGGAGGTGATTCGGGTAAGTAAATGAAGTTTTACTACTTAAACTTGCTGCTCTGCTGGTGGCACACTTTCGGGCCGGCATCACGTTTGGATGTGCTAGTTAACGCCTAAAAGTATGCAATTGAGCGAATGAAAAGCTGCTCGGTAGCTTATAGCCAACCACCAATGGTACTAACCGACATGATGTGTTCCAGGGTGAAAAGTACGATGGTCGCCGGGCGGATGTGTGGTCGTGTGGTGTCATCCTTTACGCACTGCTGGTCGGTGCGCTCCCGTTCGACGACGACAACCTGCGCCAGCTGCTGGAGAAGGTGAAGCGGGGCGTGTTTCACATCCCACACTTTGTGCCACCGGACTGCCAGAGTTTGCTGAAGGGCATGATCGAGGTGAACCCGGAAAAGCGGCTGACGGTGAGTGTGAAACCGCGGTGGGTGTGAGTGCATTCGTGCCTGTCAACGGAAACCGTCGTTTGTTTCGCAGCTGGCAGAAATCAACAAGCATCCTTGGGTGACGGCCGGCGGCAAGGGTGAGCTGGAGCTGGAGCTGCCGATGATGGAGGTGGTTCAAACGCACGTCATCCCGAACGCGTCCGCCGTCGATACGGACGTGCTGAACGCGATCTGCTCGCTCGGGTGCTTCAAGGAGAAGGACAAGCTAATACAGGAACTGCTCAGCCCGCAGTAAGTGTTCCAGGGTTCGCCTTGCCGGCTCCAAAAGCAAACGGCTCGGTGCAATAATGTGTTTCCCCTCCATCCGCAGCCACAACACGGAGAAGGTGATTTACTTTCTGCTGCTGGACCGGAAACGGCGACGTCCAGCGATCGAGGACGAGGAGGACGTGCTGAGACCGCGCAACGACATCATCGAGATTGCCGATCCACCCCGGAAACGGCTCGATACGTGCCGAATCAACGGCAGCAGCAGCCTGTCGTACGGGCAGATCAGCGAGGGCTCACCGCTGACCTCGCGGCGCCAAACGTTCAACAACGGTCACCGTAGCCACAGCGGCAGCACCAGCAGCGGTAGCCGTCGGTCACCCTCGTCCGTTCCACTGTCACGTAGCTCATATCAAAGCCCGACGCGCGGTGTCGTTGTCAACTCCTCGCAGCCACTGAGTACGAGCCGAAACCTTGCGCGAACCTGCTTGGAACACACACGTTTTAATCTTACACACAAAAATGTCTGTCCCATCCTCCGCAGACCAACTCCATCCACCGTCGTCGCCGAACGCGAACCGACACTCGAACTACTCGCCAAGAAGCAGCACCAAGTCGCAGGTCATCGATTCCTCGTCGCCGGTGCACCATCGGGCCAACTCGGGACCGGCCGTGACGGTTGGCCTGTTCTCGGAAACCGATTCCAACAACAGTAAGTACGCTTGTACGCCCGGAAGCTCGTTGAAACCGTTGAAACCCCACACCCTTGCTGCCGTTCCAGTGACATCATCAATCAATGCCATCCCGGGCTCGCCGATACTGGGCAGCCCGCAACAGCTGCAGGCCGTCACCACCGGCAGCCAGCTGTGGAAGACACGACTGACGAACATTAAGAATAGTTTCCTAGGAAGTCCAAAGTTTCACCGTAGAAAAATGCAAAGTAAGTCCACACGGCGACCGCCGTAAACGGAGCTGATTTTGCTAAACGTATCCTTATCTCTGCCGCTTCCTTTACCGTCCCGTCAGTATCAACCGAAGAAGTGCATCTTACTCCGGAGTCATCGCCGGAGCTGACGAAAAAGTCCTGGTTCGGTAATCTCATGACGACCGAGAAGGACGAAACGTTCACAGTATTAGTGAAGGGTAAGCCGCTCGCGACGGTCAAAGCTCACCTGATCCATGCCTTTCTCTCGGTAAGTTTCTGTATCAAATATTGCCAGCGAAGATCTTTCAGGATGATCTTAGTTTCCGAACTCATAGAGCTGTTGATAATTGGAAGAGATCTGTAGGACCCGTTGACAAGATTGGATTATCGCTTTAAAAGTTTCTTCATTCAAAGGTTTTGACACTTGAAGAATCAAACTTTGCGAAATGCATAGTACCTTCTCTGAACTTATGTTTCATTTAAGCATTATTTGTCAGTACATGTTTCCAGGTATAGTTTGCAAAGTCCGTCCAATATGCGCAATGTTCCAATGCCCAATGCAATGTCCAATGTAAAGTTCAATGTCCTACCAATAGTGACGAAGCTTTCCTTGACACCTTCCCCGCAGATGACTGAGCTATCGCACAGCGTCCTGTCGCCGATGTCTTTCCGGGTGGAGTACAAGCGCGGTGGTACCGGGCCGACGATGTTCCAGCGGCACGTCCGGATACAGGTCGACATCAACACGATCTGCAAGCAGGGCGACGTCGGCGACATGCTGTTCGCGATCACGTTCACGCTCATCTCGGGCAATATCCGGCGGTTCCGGCGAATCTGCGAGCACATCCAGGCGCAGGTCTGCTCGAAGCGCTACCCGGCCCTGAGCAGTCCCACGAACCAGCACAACAACAAGGTGGCCAACAGTGTGGCGGAGAGCATATCGTGCGGGTCGGACTCGAGCGATCGTATCAACTACAACAAGCACGTAAGTAGTGGGAACAAAACCTACCTGGCCCCCTCAATCCGAACTACGGGTTATCTTTGGGGGTTCTTTGGAGAGATTCGCAAGCATTCCAAGCAAGCTAGCGTTACTACCGTTCGGGAAAGGCTCACTCTTCACTATCTGGCACATCTGGCGCCCTCGTTTTGTTTTGTTTTTTTTTTTGTATTCGTGTGTGTTTTCGTCCGTTTGTGGTTGTATCTTGCGCCGCCGGCACCCGCTTCCGATTACCGCCTTGCTCCCTTATCTCTTGATTCTATCTCCGAACTCTCATTGCTCGGTGCGCGTCCAGCTTATTGCATGCTTTTTATTCCCTTTTGTTTTTCTGTTAACCTCTATTTTTCTGGGACGTTTCTTCTGCGTTATGCGTTCGGATCCGGATGCTCTCGTCCCCGACGTCGTCACCAACGTTTCCCCGGTTTGCGTCCATGCTAAAAAAAAAAACAAAACAAAAAACCTTTACCAATACTACCGGATGTGTTGTGAACCCCCTCCTCACCCTTCGTTCCGGTGTGTTCCCATACGGACTGGACACGGCCTGCACTCGCTGGATTTGGCTTTAGAAGGAGTCCGACATTGAGCAGGAAACGTTCTACGACACGACCAGCATCGGCAAGACGCGCCGTTCGTCGGCCACCTCGTCCAACAAGAACTCCGTGTCGTCGGACGAGATCGAAATCAAAACCGTACGCTCGAGGTAAGTGTGAGTGTTATGTGTGCGTGTGTGCGCGTGTGTGTGTGTGCGTGTTGGTCAAATTTTTTCGGTTGCTTTGTTACACACGCGTGTGTTTGTTGCTATACCAACGCGATGGCGATGCTATTGTGAAGATGATTGCAGACGTCAGCGGCAACTAGGAGCTAGATGTGATCAGGTGTAGACATTACCTTCCCGGCGGGCGGATACTAATGATGGCCTTCTTCTTTGTCTCCTCTTCTGCTCTTCGCTTGCTTCTTTTCTCCTTAGCTCGGAATCCACGGAACGTGAGCGGGAACGCAGCACGGAACGGCCGGCGGCCATGTCCGGTAGTGCGCTGGTATGAGAATTATTTCTCTGATAGGATTCAGCAAACAGTGGCCCTCCGGACGGGGTAGAGGAGGCAGCCGGACCGAATCCTACGCGCACCGCACCGGAACCATCGCCGGTAGGCCCGGACGTCGCCGGTGACGCAGGCCGCGTCGCGCTAGCGAACGCACCTGCCGAAGAGACAGACGATACGGGCGAGCTGATGGAGTTGATTGCAAACCAGATGGAGATCTGACTATAAACTACCTACTCCCGCGCAAGCACGGCCTTTCCTAGCGCCTTTTCTTCCACCTTTCCTTTCCAACTGCAGCAGCGGCACCCGTAGCACCGGCTGACGCTGCCGAGAGGAAGTGGCTTCCCGCGAAACAGATACCGTTCCAGCAAGACGAACAATCCATTTACTACATCTACTTCTAGTGCTACTTCTACTACTGATCGCAAACACTACTAGCAAAACCCTCACAGCGCGAACGTCGGCTTGGGAATTGAATGTACCGAACGAACTTTGCGAAGGCATCCAGCCAGCCAGCCAGCCAGCCAACCAGCGGCAAACCCAGAACTACGAGTCTGATACGACGGAGAATGAGCACCAGCAGGAGAAACAAGAGTCAAGATTCTACAACTACTACTTATTATGGTCAATTTCGTATCAATCGCATCGAGTAAACTAAGCATCATTAGGGAGAGAAAGGGAGAAGGAGAGCAGCAGCATTGGAGATACTATACTTTCACGCTGAACATAAGACATAAGCACGAAATATTCATCTTAGAATCTCATCCTAAGCTTAAGCAGTGCGAACGAAGAGTTTCTTCTCCCTCAAACTGTCTCAACGCATCATACAGGGCTTTTCTTCGAGCTAATACATCCTACAAGATGCACATACGGTGCAGAAGGTTGAGTAACTCGTGCAGGAACGTGAAGAACGCTATGGAATGCCATTTCTCGTAACGGATCGTTGGAAGGAAGTTTTTAAACGAAAGTTTGTATAACTCTAGCAGCAAAAGCAACCAAAAAAACAAGCATTTCATCCTTATCTTGGTGGCGTACACTTCGTGACACGAGCGGTGGCGGTAGTTGGAGAGGAACCTGGGAAGAAACAGGGAAGCTATAGAACGGGGCGATGATGTTTGGAAGAAAATTTCGAGGGAGATACACAGAAGACAAACCGCTACCAGTGCGGACGACGGGTGCAATATGACCTACTGTTAAGGCGACATTCGTGAGACAGGGAGGAAGCAGACGTGCCGAAACATACTTAAACTAAGCTAGTAAAACGAGAACAGCATATAACATGTAAAGTACATCAGCTAATCGAACCTACCTAAGCGGCTAGTGCTACTACTCACACACCGAACGACTACCTACTTACCTACTGCTTTACAAATGCAAACCAATGGTATTCAAATGGCCGATTACGACGGTAGCTAAACCGCGAACTGGTAGAAAAAAGTGCGTGACTATGGGGTGCTCTTAAAATTGAAGGAGATAGAACATCGGGCCAGTTCCCACTGACTGGTCCGCAGCTGGATGGGATTTCTTTTTCGAAAGTCTACCCTTCACACCGCAGAAAATCTAGTCCAATTGCTGCCATCATTTCGCACGCCGTGTTAGGAAGCAAGCAGAGCACGAAAGCTACTCCAGAACTTAAGCTAAGGTCAGATGTTACGAAATCAAAGATATAGTGCAATTCAAACAAAAACAAAAAAAGACCCGCCCGTATGACCCACCACTCATCCATTTGCTTAAAGTGCTTTTTCTTCCTCGGTTACGGCTTTTGGTGCGGGATGCTTGTGTGTTGTGCGTGCGTCGTACCTATGTTCTCTGGCCTTTGTTTTGCAAAGTGATGCAAAGTACTCCTGTGTTGATAGCGAAGCAACAAAATCAAACTAGAAGTGAGGGCTGAAGAGTAACCCCGAAGGTATTTGATACGTAGCAACAGAACATGTAAAAAAGAACACACACACACAGAAAACATGCAAACCGCAAACGCTTATTAGTTTTATTGCCGAAAACGATTGTGTGAAAAAGCAGCCAAACGTGGGTTGGCTTTTTGGTAGCAGCTAAAGATGGTTACGGAAGTGCAAATGTTACTGATCGGCAGATCCGAACTGGCCATCCGATGCGGGTAGTACAAGAGGTATTAGATGACAAAAGGTGCATATAGAGATATCGAAGTTACGTTCATAGTCTAGGCACGTCTCCAAAGTCTTGGGTTTTGTAGGTTAATTCAAAAAAAGAAGCAAAACAAATGGTTCCCTTTCGCCCGAAAGGCAACTGAACGTTGCTGATGAGAAGTATTAAGATGTAAGCCGTTTTTTTTTCTTCTTTGCCTCACTCACGAACAGCTTACTTACGAGAGCTCACTCTTATGCGTTTGATTGCATCATCACTAGTTCACAAGAACGCGGAGGTTCTGTCACATGCATTTATAGCGAAAGATTACGATGATATTTATGGTTGTTTTTTTTTCGCTGTAACTTTTCTCTGTGAAGGTGTTTTTGCAACTGGGTTAGAGTTACGTTAGCCAGTCAGCTACGCACGTGTTGTGCAGTGAAACGGATGTACGAGGGGCTTCACTAGCGGATAAGTCATGGGTAGCTGAAGAAGTAACGCCCTGTTTCACCATTTGTTTTCCCCCTAGTTTATAACTAGATAAGCAAGCTAACTAAAGATAACTTATGACAGCAGATCTCACACTAGTAACGAAAACTATTGCTAAACACTCACACAGCAGCTAGCACTCGTAGCATTCTATACACGAACCAACAAACCAGCAAAAGTACGATGACATTCACAGCGCTATCCGCGGACACTAGTAAATGGATAAGAAATCAAAACTTATAGCGAAACGAAATCTTACACTCAAGCAAACCCCCTTTTACTAATGCTTTTTGGGTTACAACTGAAACCAGCTGCTGTACTAATATTGCCAGTAAAAACAAATGACACGTCAAACAGTAGTCTACGCAGCCGCATCAAATCAAAACATCAAATCACATCCGCATGGCCGGCTGCAAACGCAGCAAGGTGGAAGCAAATGGAAAAAGACAAGAAAAACACACACCAAAAAAAACGAAACCAAGTAGAGAGCTTGTGGCAAAAACCCGTATTACACGATCGCAATTTCCTACTAATCGCGGAGAGCTTAGCAGTGTGTGCAGACGATGGGTGAACATTTGGCAGGAAGGAAGGGGAAGTGTCGCTATTTGCGGCAGTCCATCATTTAGCTCATACCAATTAACTGCCGTCGTAACTGGCGTGTATGTGTGTTTGTTTGAAAAGTGAAACGAGCGCAGAAGCTGCCTAAGCATGACAGTGGACAGAACGAATACAGGATAGGGGAAAAAAACACTTTGCTGATCTGTCACACTCATGCCAACCGCAACACAACTATACTGAACAAAGTTAAGAATCCAGCTACATACAGACTTGTAATAAAATAAATGCTTAATAATGAATGCGAGGAGCGTGGCGGATGGTTGGAAGTGAAAGCTTGTGCAAATATTATACAGTGCTAGTCGTTATAGTTGTTGCAACAAACACAAACAAATAGCAATGCAGACGAAGGCAATGAGATAGACACGATAAAGGATACGGTAGGTAAACTAAGGCCACCGTGGCGTTGGGCAGGAACGTTCGGTAAGTGGAAAAATGTAAATGAAAACGTTTGCGAGCTTTGCATCATATACTGGCGTCGTCGTGTTGATGGCGTGGGGGGGAAAAAGGGCAGGAGATCGTAACGTGTGTATAGAAACTCGACGCCATCGGGAAACCCCTTGCGGTCGGGATCGAAGTAAGCCATGTAATGTAATGGGAGTGTATAACAGGGAGAATTGTGGCAGGGGACGTACGGGGAGAGTGTAAAAGCTAAATAACCAAAGTGAAAATTTACGCGAGACACACACGCGCCGCATAAAAGCATGAACATAGACAAACTTCAACGTAGATAGAGCACCGGGAGGCATGAAATAGACGCGAAATGGGTTTGCAACACACTGAAATAGAGCTGCAAAAAAAGCAACACACTGCATAAACTCGTACACACACAGTCACGAAAACACACCACAGTTCGATGCATTTACACGGTTTGAGAGCGAAATTGGCAACCAAATAGAGTGACGGCAAGTCCTAACAAGTGAATATATAAGAGTAAACACACAAAACATACGCTAATTGTAAAATGTGCAAAAAAATGTTTTTTGTATAAATGAACAAAACAAAAAAACGCAAGAAAATCCCTTACCGCTGATACGTACGCTTTGGGTACGCTGTTCGAAGTGAGCAGGATGGCCTCATGGCACTGACTGCTCGTCCTGCTCCTGTCCCTCGGTTTCCATTTGCCTGTGCAGCCGGTTACCGAGGAACAAGCGAGAGCGAGAGCGAGTGAGTGCGCTGTGTGCGCTGTGTGCGGTGGGAAATAATATACAATTTCGAAATACACGCCATTGAAATTAAGCAACAGACTGTTTTCTTTTCCTAATCCGTACCGTAAAAATTGCACTGGTTTTACTAATCCGCCGCCTACAGGCGGGTGACAGCTGACAGTTCAAAAATAAAAAAAACACCGTTACTATAATCTAGTTTTCAGTGACTCCCAGCTGGTCGAGTATCGTCCTCTGCATCGCCGAATTCAGGTGTTAGTAAGACACTGTTTTTAGAAAGTATGAATTTCATTCCATATCGCAGTAAAAGTGTTCCTCCAATCGCTGCTGGTATACCGGTGGTGCCACGTGGTCGTGCCCGTGATAGACATGAGCGGTCGATGCCCTACACCAGTCGAAGTCGTTCGTTTGCGAGCGTCACTGGCCGTGATGCTGGTCCTAGTGTGTATCATCCTGCTCAAGCAGCAGATCATTCCGTCAGAGATGCTAGTGGTGGTGGCAGAGACGGTGGGTATGTGATTGTCGTAGTTGCTGAAGGCCGTGGACATGCGGCCCTGGAGGTGGGTTTGGCAGCGATCGACGTGACCTCGCCCCATCTGAAGCTCACCCAGTACGGTGACAACTTCTGGTACTCCGTCACGCTGACCACACTGCACAGTCTCGACCCGACGGTGGTGTACTTCTCCGACCACGCCCTGGCTGCGAGTTCATCCTACCTACCGAAGCTCATCCATCGGTTTCTGCCGCGCACGCAAATTCTCGGACTCGGTCGGTCGTACTTCAACGATAGCACCGCCGAGAGCTACCTGTCGCAGCTGTGCAGCCGAGACTACGCCAAGCTTCGGGGGCTTATTCAGAACAAGTACTACGGGTTGGCATCGTGTGGAGCGTTGCTGCGGCACTGCATGGAAACCGCGCTGCTGCAGATCGCGTCCCGGTCGCTGAAGCTTAGCTACATCGATAAGATGTCCACGATGACGATGGACGTGGAGTGCATCGGGCAGCTCGAGCTGCTCGGGCCACTGCAGAAAGGGGACGACCGGAAGTCACTATTCGGGTATCTCAACCATTGCGTCACGGGCATCGGTAAACGGCATCTGCGTGCGAACATTATCGAGCCGTGGACGAGCCGGGAGAGGCTAGAGATGCGTCTGAAGTGTATCCGAGAGCTGCTAGGCAAGCCAACGCTTCTGCAGGCTGTTCGAAGGGTGCTAGCCGAGGTGAAGGAAGTCGGTGGATTGCTCAAACTGACGGTGGACATCGATCGAATGGTATTGGCGCACTTGAATGATAGAGAAGGGCACATGTTATAAAAAATTTATACTTTTATTTTACAGAAATCCACTCACCAAAACACGATCCACATGTTGAATCAAGCTTCGAGCCTGCGCAATGTACTGAACGCCGTGCCGAAGCTGCGCGAACTGCTGGCAGACGTGAACGCTCCGTATCTGAGCGATCTGAAGCAAACGCTCGGAGATACGGTGTACGCCGAGCTGCTGGAAAAGATCTGCAACGTGTTGGACGATAGTCCGATAGAGCGAAGCACGGCCTACAACCGGCTGTTTCTAGTGCGTGCCAAGATCAACTCGATCCTGGACTTACTGCGCTCACTCTACTCGGGAGTGATCGATGAGATTCGCCAGTACGTCGCCGAGTTGAGCCTGTCGACGCGGATGCAGCTGAAGCTGAACCACTCCAAGCAGCACGGGTTCCATCTGATGTACGTGCTGGCGAACGATGAGGTGGACCATGTGGCCGAACAGCTGGGTGGAAGCTTTCAGGTGCTGGGACGCGTCGGCCGTCGCTACACGCTCACGAACGGTCGATTGATGGTGTTCAACGAGAAGCTCGGTTCGGTCGGGAAGGAAATAGAGGAGATAAGCTACGGCATCATTCGGGGGTTGATCGAGAGCATACGGGAGAGTGTGGATGCGGTGTACAATTTGGTGGGCTGTCTGACCGACCTAGACGTGGTGCAGGCGCTCGCCACCGTCAGCCAGGGCCGAGAGTTTTGCGAACCGAGCTTCGGCGAGGAGACGAAGATAGTGTCCGGAAGGCATCCGCTGCTGGAAATTCACTGCGGCGAGCGGAAGGTGGTGCGAAACAATGTGGTAAGCGAAGGGAAGGGTTGTTTTTCTAACGCTCAGCGATAAGCACATTGCATCATCCATCCTTCTAGATTGCCACACCGGAGTACAATGTGTTCGTCGTCACCGGGCCAAACATGAGCGGGAAGACGGTGTACATGAAAACGATCTGCACGCTCCAGATCATGGCCCAGCTGGGTTGCTACATTCCGGCGCAGCAGGCCCAGGTTCGGATCGTCGATCGATTGCTGACCATATTCGGGGACGCTGACAACAACCTGCAGCAGGACGAGACAGAACCGTGCCGCATGTACAGCAAGCTGCAGTTTGTGCGCCACTGCCTGACGCCGAGAAGTTTGGTCGTGATTGATGAGCTGTACGGCGATACGCATCGTCCCGACACGAGCAGCTCCAAGTGGACACTATTGGAGCACATCATTGACTACGTTGGACAGGAGAGCGACGGTCGGGAGCAGCCCGTACCAACGTTGGCATCCATTCGGAAGCCTTTCATATTCATAACGACCCACTGCATGGATCTGTTGAGACCGCTCGAGACTCATCACAACGTGTCCAAGCTCTGTCTGGAAACGGAAGCGGTTCAGATGGATGGGGTCGAACGGTTGCGCTACAAGTACACCGTCGTCGAAGGGCGTACGATAGTGCAGCAATACGGCCTATCACTCGCGCGCACCATCGACTTCCCGCCCGAGGTGCTGGCGCGTGCGGAGCAACTATGTGCCGGAGAATTGAGACAACACCTGGCCCAACCGGTCAGCTCCAATCGTTCGCACAATCGCACCGGCAACGTTTCGAGCACCACCGTCAGCTCCCTCTCGACGCAGGGTAGTTTCAATGAGTTTTTCCGGATCTTCTATCACCTCTACGGCAAGGTGGCGAACGGTGTACGGAACGTCGCAGACGTACAGCAGCATCTGACCGAACAGTTCGCACAGTTTCACGCTTCCGTACCGGAAGAGGTGCGCGACTTCCTGCGGACAACGCCCCTCGAGCAGTTGCTGCAGCTAGATGTTTGACGCAACAAACAAACAACATATCCGTGCCACTGTTGTTGATCGCGTGCTTTTCTGCTGATGGGTGTGTTGTTTGTTCCTTTAGCTTCCACCACCAGTGAGGTCATGACATAGCACGAGGAGCAGGAGGAGGAGTAGGAGAACGTGAAGGGGGAAAGTAAACAAGTGACGAGCAGCGTAATTCTCTAACGAAGTATGTGTGTGTCGTCCTCAATCCTACTACCATCCCATGCATGCTTCCATCGACGAGAGATCGGGTGTTTTTCTCATGTCCCGCAGCCTTGGCCCGCGCACGGGGTAGAGAATTTGTTTGTAGCACAGCTTTGGAGGAGCGGTCTAGACTGGTCCGTGGTCGTGGAGTGTGTGCGTGTAAACTGCAAAATTGATTGATTTGTTTATTCGTAGAAGGAGCGGCCTGACGATCACTAGGTGTTTTCGGCGCCATTACTGATGTACACGTATTGCTTAGGGTTTGAATTAGAAGAGAAAAAATATTAAAACGAAACTTATGAATTTCACTTAGGAAAATTCCGTCCACGTTTCCGCTGCGTCTCCAGTTTCTCTAGGCGGTTTGCTTATAATCACATAAACGACCACCAACTTCTCATGCCTATGTCGTTAGACTGTTGGTTAAGTCCGCCTGTATAGCCCTTCATCATTGATAACAATTTCCTTAGTATATTTCTGTTCATTCTTTTTTATAACTGGCGCGGGTAAAAATACGTAGAACTTCCTACAAAAACTAATCTACCACAATAGTATCATTAGGTTATATGTCTCTTCAATATTATAAATGTCATTTATATCACTAATCCTCTATTCTCGTCTAGAGACTTCGTTAATTCGTTCCTAGTTCATTCTTGAACATGACAGATACTAGAAGCTTCCTGCTTCAATAATTTTCTGGCTGGTAACTCCGAACAAGCGACAGTCACTGGTAATGGTGGCAAGATATAATCTACATCAACCTAGCAACTCATCCAACCTTGCCCACTGCAATGAGACATGAAACCTCACGCCTGGTGAGCTGTCCAACATTTCTCCTGTCTCCAATTGAATCACTCCATTAGCTTCAATTTAGCTTCATGCGCAAAAGGGAGCCCCAAATGCGGATTTTATTATTCGATTGCGTCGCCATTATGAGTGTAACCCAAGCTTGACCTGCACCACGCTCACGTCCATCCCGGAACATGCA
>JXXA01006253.1:0-10077 GCA_000956255.1 Anopheles punctulatus
TTCTCTCTCTCTCTCTCTCGCACACACGCATACACACACTCACAGTCGATTGGAAAGGTGCAAAAAACATGACTTGTTCTACATTTCATCCATGGCTACTTATTCGCATTAGTAGGTGCGGCTGGTTATGGCTTGATTCTATTGTTATTTGGTGTAGTGACTACAATATGCTGTTTTGTCTACTATTTTCGCCAGTATCATCAGTTATCGCTTAGCCTAAATCGTTTGTTTGTTTTTTTTTTTGTTTACTTGGACGCGAATTGCAGCGGTTTTGCTTGCTTGTTTGTGGTTTTTGGCTTACTAGATGATGCTTACAAAGCATTGGCCAGTTTGTAGAAAACGAAATAGAGCTACGCGTATAAAAATCTGAATAAAAAATCGCCCAAAAAAGCTAACTAGATTCGTAGCAAAATAAACGTCGTCAAAAATGTTCGCCCGAAATCCGTCGTTCCACTATCACCGTCGATCACCTAGCTAGTTTCTGCCGATGGGTGCGCGCGTGCCTGCAGGCAAACCGTGGCGTCGTGAACCAAAGCCCAAAACAAGGAACACCACAGAAACAAAAGCAATCACAGATGCACGTCAGGATCATCGTGCAGAAGACGACCGCAGACGATGGCAAGTAGTATACAGAGAGCGTAGTATGCAGCGAGCTTTTTCCGCACATACACAGAAACAAAAAAGCGAACATTTTCCCGCTAACTAAAGCTACCCACACCTACCAGCGCCAATGCTCGGTGCGGGCTATTAGATTAACTATTCAGACTATTTTTTCTCCACACGCCACCGGCCCGGTACCAGCTCGGCGATATTAACGTCCTGAAACGTGGCCGGCGGTGGCGGTGGAGGAGGCCGCGAGAGATCGGTAATAGCACAGCCGTGGAACGATGGCAACATCACCGACAGCTCCGGGGCCGTCACGTTGGCCGCATCGGTAACGCTGTCCATGCTAACGACATCGTATATCGAGCTGAACGTCGCAAAGTTACCGTCGAAAATATTGTTCTCGGACTTGGACGACGTCAGCGAGCTGCAGGGACTTGTCGAGGACGACGACGCGGCGTAGTGCCGGGAAGCGTCCAGTAGCAACAGGTTCGAACAGGTCGCCTCGTCAAACGTGCCCTTCTTAGGCAGTGGCTCCGCTGGTTTCTGCGCGCCGCAAATCTGAGCTTGTGCGGCCAGTTCCTGCGAGCAGCAGTTGGTAGGCGTTTCGGCAGCACTGCTGTTTACGCTGCTGTCATCCGGACACTGGAAGTGCAGATGGTGCTGGTGGTGGTGGTGGTGGTTTTGATAGTGGTGGTGGTTCTCATCGAAGCTGCAGCAGCTACTCATCGTGGTAACGCTGCTGCTGCAGCAACTATCTCCACTGTTCAGTACCGAGTACGGCATCATGGTGCACATCAACACCGAAGAGGTCGGCAACGCAAGGGAGGGCGTAGTGGAACAGCTGGAGTCACACACGGACTGGTGACTGGTGTTACGCTTGTACGACCGACCAGCCACGTTCTCTTCACTGCCGGCGCCGGCTGTGTGCAAGGACAAGTTTAAGCGAACGCCTACTGGGATGCTTTCGCCACTGCCGGAGTTGTCGGGCGGAGCAACACAATCAAAGACGGTGGCATTGTACACACAATCGTTTTTATCACACACACCAAAACTACTGCCACCGGTGCCGGTAGCAGCACCGGTGGTCGTACAGACGCGCACGGAAGTATTTACCAGGGAGGAAAGGTCGGGCATAGTACCACAGCACGATACAACAACGGGGACGGAATGGTCGGAATGGTACACGAAGCAAGGATTCGAATTACCTGCACCGGGTGCGGAGCCCAACACCGTCGGCTTTGGCTCATTGTGTTCTGCCTGCAGCGAGAGGTTCTGCATCCCTTTCGCTAGTAGACTGCTCGAATGCGCTCCATCTCGAACCACAACAGCCTCTGTATGGGGGTGGAGGGGGGAAAAAATCGAATGAATATCGTTTAAGCGCTACGATGTTTCGCAAAATTTCGCACTACCCATACCATAAGAACGCTCCGGTTTAAGTTCGTCGTCGTGCGATAGCGGGCAGACATCATCATCTTGCAACTCTTCCGGATCGACGAACGAATCATCAATGTGTGCGTGCGGCTCGTCGTCCTCGTCATCACGATCGTCCTCGTCTTCCTCGTCATCCTCGTCGTCCACCAGCGACAAGCTGTGCGGCGATGTGGAGAGACCAGTTTGACTCGAGTATATCTGCCCGTTAAAGTACTTCTCCGGGTTCACCTCGTACGGTTCGCAGGGTACGATCTGGGCGAAGTTGAACGCCGCCGGATTGATCTCCTGCGTCAGCCACTCGGTACCGATCAGTTGCTTCATTGTGATGCGGGTTTTCGGATTCTTATCGAGCAGCGCCAGCAGCACGTACTCCAGCTCCGGGCTGATCTCCTGCGGTATGATCAGCTCCGACTTGAGCGTTTCCTCAATGTCCAGGAATGGGTTCTCGAAAAACATCAGCACGTACAGCGTCACGCCCAGCGACCACATCTCCAGCTCCGGTCCTGCGTACTTGTTGCCAGCCAGCACCTCCGGGCTGCAGTACTCGGTCGTCCCGTAGAACGTGGAGAACAGTTTGCCCTCCTGCATGAACGTGGCCGATCCGAAATCGATCAACTTCACGTGAAAATGCTGGTCGATGATAATGTTCTCGTCCTTGATGTCACGATGCAGAATGTTCAGCGAGTGTAGGTAATCGACCGCGTTCGCTATCTGCCGGAAGATGTAACACCCGAGCTTCTCCGTTAGCGACGGCCGCCGATCGATGAATTCGAACAGATCCATTCCCGAACCGTGCACTTCCATGACGAGCTGGAAGAACTTCTCGTTCTCGAACACATCGAACACGGTCACGATGTTCGGGTGCTTCACGTGCGTTAGGAGATAAATTTCCATCGGAATCTCCTTCTTGTCGTCGGTGGTGATCATGAAATTGGCGCACAGCTTCTCCTTCAGGATAAACTTTGAAATCACCAGCAAACGGTCGGTGTTGCGATAGCTGAGCTTCACATACCCGTACGCACCCTTACCAATCTGCTTGATCGTTGTGTAATGCTTGTTGTACTCGCCAAACACCTGCTCCTCCTCGCACTGCGACACCAGCGATACCGAGTTTGGTCGGCTTTGATTGGCGGCCGACGTTGCTGCTGCCATCACCGCGCCACCGCCGGCCGCACCCTTGCTCGCCGGGCCCAGCGAATTGTCGATCGTGCTGGTGATGCTGTTGAAGGTGAGCGTCACATTCGCGTCCTCCAGATTGTTGTACGACGATTCCGGATCCCGACTGATCCAGATGCAGTACACTTTCCGACCGCACGGTAGCATCTGCGCCGAGATGGTGTAAATAATATCAATCACATTACCATCGTAATGAATGGCCTCTCCCCTGTACTTGCCGTCCGCGTAGGACGTTCGCTTGGCAGCACTACCACCGCCACCCATCTGCCGAATGATGTCGTTGATTCCACCGGCCGAATGGCGTTTGTGCTGATCGGGGGTGGACGTAACCAGCGAACCCGTTCCCTTCGCCAGCTCGTACGGCTTCACGAACCGTGGCGTAACCATCACGGGTGGTGCGCTCACCGGTGTACTATCTTTCAGCAGTGCCACATTAATGTCCTCGGAGGTGTACAGTGGGCTTTTGGTTTCATTGATGGACACATTCTTAGAGTTTAACAAATTCATACAGAGAGAGTTTTCGTTGACTGGTGTGAGCAAATCGCTCTCGGACAGATTTGCATAATCTTCCGACGCTAAGACACTACCGAATCTGTTGCCCATCTCTCCCTCGCCGGCGGCGGAAGCAGCTGGCGTTGGGTTTGACACCGTTCCGACTGCAGCTCCCGAAGCAGCAACCTCCGAAGTAGTGCAAGGCTAGAAAGAGGTCATCAAATAGATCAACATTTTCTTTTTTTTTTGTAAAACAAATATGGCTTTCCCGTCCTTACCTTTAAGGCATGTGTGTTGCTTTGGCTACTGGACACGTTTGCATAGTTTCGATTATTCTCGCTATTGTCTTCGGCGTAGTATGCATTTTCCGCCATCACTACAATGCTAAGCTGATTTGCAGGTTCCGCGTCCGTAGCGCACGCGCTCCCACTGACGGCTGACGGCATATCATCCCCAGCACCCGCTGTTTCTGCGGCCGATCCTGCCGCCGAGACCGCGATTGATCCGTTGAACGAACGTTTGCCAGACTGGGAAGCGTTCGTGAAGTCGAGGCATACTTTGCGCGGTTCCTTCGCTGGACTAATCGCATCACACTGCGACGCCGGCTGAATGTCGTTCAAAGAACCCTGCAGAAATTCGCTCTTGTTGGGCTCCAACTCGACATGGTCCGTTTCCGTTTCCGACTCATCGTTGTCAAGCGAAGAGAGTGTGGCGTTCCGGCTTCTGGTCAGGCAGTCGCTCTCCTGGCCAAAGTTTGGTATCAGTTTCGTTATGTGTTCCCCGATCGTTTTGCTCTGTGGGATGCCAAACATCAGCATCGAGAAGTGATGATTGCACGATTCAATGATAGAGTTTTCGTCGATAACCAGCAGCCCGGACAAATTCGTGTACACCCAGATGGTGACCGTGTAAAGCAGCGCATTCGCATTCGATAGCCCACTGTCGGTCGTGTCCGTGCCCATTTCGTGATGCGCAATCATTAGGCAAAGCGGAAAGGAAACACCATCCTGAGTCTTACCCGTTGCCTTCTGCTTTCTGATATGCTTCGCAATGAGACTGGAATCGGCGTCAGGTAGCTGGATGGCCGGTACGAGCAGGGACACGTCCATTCCGACAAACTTTTCGACCGAATCCAGCTGGAACAGCATTAATGCTTCGTTATCACCGGACAGGATGTACCCGTTTTGGTCGATCAGCAGCTGGGCAACGCGCCGTTCGACTGGTTCCGCCACGGCCAGACATCTCTGTCCCTCGCTGTCGATCTGTCTCACCCACAACGAAACGGCAACATTTTTATCAAACTTTGTGCACAGCTCCACCACTTTTCCACTCAAAATTATCACCGTCCCGTCTTCACTGTTCAGCTGCCCTTCGGCTAGCGCCGACACGTGCATCTTGTTCTTGTTCAGCAGCAAGCTGGTAAACTCCATTCCGCACAGCTCTTTGGAGTTGTAACCCAGCAGCTCACACGCGTTCCGATTCACGATCAGTATGCGAGACGTTTTCGATTCGATGGTAAAGACCGCTTTGTTGGGATTGATGTCACTCTTCGGCAACCGTCCGATTGGATCCGACGTCGATGCGATGTACGAGTTGTTGTATGGCGAAGAAACGCCATGCGGATAACAGCCACCCTTGGGACGGAAGGCGGTGAATCGAACCCCGTTCGAACCGTCCACTCGCACCCGATCCATGTTTGATGTCGAGTCCCAGCTCAGTAGCAATGGGGAGCTTATCTTGCTTACTAATTGAGATCTGTTGATCGATCGATCCACACCGTATCGAATGCACCTCCGTCCAACGCGTGGAAAGCTTTGGTTAGCTTCGAACGAATTGCACAGTTTGCCCGAACTCGGAACAATAATTGAGATTTGCCTGAAACAAGAGCAGTGCGTCAGTGTTTACACTTTGCATTGGAAAAGGAACGAGACTTTTCCGAGGACAAACAACCTACCGCAGCTCGCTCAATGGTGTAAACGCATTATAGGGCTTAAGTTTCGATGATTTGGTGACGAAATAAGCATCCTCCGGACGGCATCGACGGAATGTGGATCGCTTTTTGCTCGTGGTGCAGCAGTTCACGTTGGATGGTTTCAGCGTTTGCTTCGATTGACTGCTGCAGGTTGCTGATTTTTCGCAAACATCTTCTCCACTTTCTTCTTTTTGAATACTGGCAAAGGAAAGGTCAGTCACAAGATAACGCAGACGAATGTTTTATTTTACATTTTGTCACAAGCGGAAAGTGTTTTGTAAGTCGCCATGTACGGGGTTTCTGAACTTCCGAACAACATTCGCATAGGAACCCAACAATGACAGTTGATGTGGGATCGAAAATCGATATGGCTTGAAAATCGTAACACCATTGCGCATGTACTGTGCATTGATGCACCTACGACTGGCACCGGGATAGCGAAAACGTCCGTTTAAATTACGTCCGAAAAATAATTAACTTTACTCACCTATCCATAGCAAAATCAGCTCGCCACATATTGTATTACACTAAACAAGTACTATCATTTGTCTTCTCTATTGCACTCCTCCCTTTATAACTATCTAAACTTTTGCTTAAGTTGTAATTATAAACAAGAATAATAGAGCGTAGATTTAATGAACAACATCTCATTAAAATGCGTTATTTCTCATTTTCCTTTTAAATAGTTTCCTTACCCCGCTGCGGTACCCGTTGATAACACAAATTTGCTTGTAAACAATTTTTAGCGCCAAATTTGATCTTCGTTATCACAACAAACTGCTGTCACTGTCACAGCCACTTTGGCAGTGCATTGTTTACAGTTCATCAAACACAAAATCGATTTGCATTGTTTGTGGTTAGAAAATTCATTATCAGCAAGAACCTGGTGTTGGTTGTGGATAAAAATCACTTTCCCCTAACAACACAGTTCACATCAATCACCATTCTACCAAACTTTCGGCACTAGAGAACCGATGGCAAACATATTTCCGATCAATTCGCGTGTTTACGTCGGTGGCTTGGGAGAACAGGCAAAACTTGAGGAGTTTGAAGAACTCTTCAAAGAGTTTAAACCGTACCACGACCTGTCACTGCTGCGCGGATTTGGTTTCATACAGTTTCACAATGAAGCTGCAGCACAGGCCGCAATTAAGGCAATGAATGGGAAAACTTTCAACGGGCGTAAACTTGTGGTGAAGGTGGCTAATGACAACCGGGCAAAGAAAGGTTTATTACCTCGGGTGGCTGCCCAGCCAAACGCTAAACCAAGCCCACCCGCCGGTGCTCCTGTTCGTGATCGATCACCTGTCGAAAGCGTTCATTCTATGAAACGAGGATACCTTCCACCGCAGTACAGCGTAGCGGATCTTAGCAGCGTGTACCCGGAAACACCTATCGGACAAGCACCGCATCGCGGCATCGAAAGTAACGACTGCGAAATCATTGTCGTTATGAAGGAACTTACGTAAGGAGCTTACTTTCTATCTGATCCAAATTGCAATAAATACCATCGCTGTCACACTGTTCCTTATTTCAGTCCATATGCGGAAAGCATCGAGGCAAGATTGAAACGAGCTGGGCTGAGTGTCGATTTGCTGTTTCCCAACAATGATGTTCCGATTGGAAAAGTACTGGCAAACAGAGCCTCGCAGGGCACATTCTATTGTATAGTCATTACGCCAGAAAACCAGGAACGTAATAGTATCACTGTGAACGTGCTTTACGGCATTCCTGCAGAACATCGCAATATGCCAACGGATGATGCTATAAATTTCATCGTAAAAAATTTCAATGAAAAAAAGCTACAAGAACTCGCGCCCATTGCCCTGCCGACATACCACCGAGTCACTCCAGTAGTGACACAACCGCTCCCACAAACCGTAGTTGTACCAATGCGTGGGGAAGTATCGCCACAGGATAAACATCCGGAAGCCATTCAGAATATGATCAATTTGTTGGCAGCAAATCGGACGCTTACCGTGCTACAATACGAAAGACTGATTAAATATCTTAGCGAGCGCAAGGAACAGCAGATCAGACTGGAACTGGGCGATGACGTCGATACCTCGACTGCGAGCACACTAATACCTCCGATCATTTCAACGGCACCCGTTAAATCGAAGCAGGATACGGAGCGAGAACTTCAAAAGAAGATTCTGGACATTATGAATAAGCCATCGATTGTTGGTGTTGCGAAATCTGCAGCTTCATTAGATAATACGAGCTTTGAAACCAGGCTCGGCACAAACAATCATCTGCCAACTTCGAGCCTGCTGCATGACCCGAAGGTGCAGCGTGCGCTCGATTCGCTACTGCAGAGTCAATTGTTTTCTAATGTGAATGTTGGGTTCAAAATCTGAATATTTTTTCAGTTCATATACCTCCTTAGTATTGTAACATACACGAAACGTTAGGAAATAAAGCGTTTCAAGCACCATTCGTCTTATCTAACAGATCGTCGTTACGCATTTTTATGTTTATTAAACATACGGAACCGAAGATTCAAACATTTATTTTTGTTGAACCTACCAAGGTTTATAGAGAATGTTTTGAGGGCGAAATTGCAATCATCTCCTTACATACACACCTCGTCGAAAATTAAATTCTGCTTTGTTCGTTGGGAAATCGAATGTTGTTTGACAGATGTCAGAAAAAAAGCAAGCGAGTGGATTTTTACTTTCGAGAAGCCAAAAATTTCGAGTTTTTGGTTGAAATTACTGGTCAGTGTAAATAAAAATACTACCCGAATCGATATCGGGCATAAGTGCATCGTAGTTTAAGTGTTGTTAACTGTTCGATTGCACGAGTCAGGTGGAAGCGATCGAAAATAACATGCAATACCTAGTGAGTAAACGCAAAATGTAGCAAGAATAATAAGAAGACATTTAATTGAGTGGAATGAAAAGTTAGCTAAGGAAAAGCAAAAACCACAATCACAAGGACGTCCGAAATGGTCGTTTCTTCATCGATTGATTCACCGACTGCGTTGTGCATACGCCATTTTGCTGCAGGCGCCCGGAGAAACTTATCTTTCCCTTTACCTTTCTCATGTTTGCAGCTTGCCCGCAACGAAAGAAAGTCCGCAAAAGTTTACTGAAGCCCAAACACGGATAGACTGCGTGTCTTCGTGGAAAGGGGACTTCGGTACGGGAAAAGACGACTATCGAAAGTTAGCAGAAAGTATACACAGATACACACGCACACGCACTGGAGGCAATGTATCGGGAAGCTGTGCTAGGCGTAGTACACTAGACGGTACTGCTGTTGCTACAGCGATTTATGAGACAGACTTGAAACCAAAGAAGCTGGACGCGTGATCGCGAGTCTTGCATACACACATCTCCATCATCCAGCCGACTTCCGGATTGTAGCAAACGAAAGCGAACGAATAAGCACAGCCAAACAAGTGTACTTGTGATGATTGTGCAAGAACCCGTGCAGGTAAATTTAATGTCACTTCCCCATCGCAGGATAACACTCGCTGTTCCGTCTCGTGATTGCAAAACAAACCGATGCTTAGCGAAAAATCAATCATTCGGTATTAATAGAAATGCGCACAGTGTAGCATGCTCCCCAGGTGGTCGCTCGATTTGTCGACCTAATCGATAATTAGCAGCACAAGCTATCGGCGACGTATGTTCCTTCCAGTTTGTTTTTTTTTACCGCAAACTCTTTCCCTCCTCCCTACAGGCCGCAATATGGCACTGCCTGAATCATTATCATTATAAGGATGCTACGTTTCTCGCCGAAAGGCTATGCTCGGAGGGTAAGTGTCGGAAGAGCCCGTCCCTTTTACGATCGATCATTTACAAACGTTCCATTCTTTTTTTTGCAGTTGAATCGGAAGAGAGTATTTTCCTACTTGCCACCTGTTACTATCGATCTGGACAAAAGCATATGGCGCACTGGTTGCTTTCGAAAAAGAGCGTCCACTCCACACAATGTCGGTTCCTGCTATCAAAATGCGCCTATGATTTAAAAAAGTGTGTGCGAACGCATCCCGGCCATGGAACTGTTGCCTTCATATAATACGTCTTTTGTTTGTCCTCGGTTGTCTTCCGCAGATACTCGGAAGCAGAAAATGCGCTCATTAACGACGATCACCTCCGGCCGAAGCATTTGGATGAGATTGTAAAGGAGTTCGGCGATATTGCCTGCTTCGCGCTGGAGCTGGTTTCGAAGATATGCCAAAAGACTGAGCGAGCGAAGCTCGCGAACGATGCCAGCCGACGAGCGATCAAGCTGAACCCCTTCCTATGGCAATCGTTTGCCGACCTGTGCAACCGGGGCGAAAAGCCGGACCCGGACAGCGTGTTCCAGCTGACCAGTACCGACATCTTCCAGACTAGTCAGGCGCATCACTACAATTCGATCGTGTGGTTCGGTGGAGCGGCGGCGGG
>JXXA01006259.1:0-31220 GCA_000956255.1 Anopheles punctulatus
AGGGGTTAAGGTTCCACCATACATTCGAACTACACGACACGATTACTAATGCTGACTTCCAAGAAAGTCCACTTGTTTTACGGTCGCCCGGCAGAAGGCGATTAACCGGTCCTCGCAGCGTACACCACTCACGAGGGGGGTCGCTGTTTGAAGAAGTTATCTTCGCGGCACGAACGCAAGCGCACGGTGCCGTTTTCGTCGGCGTGACTCATCGGAGAAGCCTCCCATCACGGCGAGCCGTAGTGACGTCAGGAGCGTAAGCAAAACTGGATGCTCCATTCAATCGACCACAAAGACGCTGGTTGCTATGATTTGAGATGAGATTTTGTGTTTTTTTTTGTTTGTTTGTTGATTTGATAGCCGAATTAACCTCGCCAAAGCGGATTGAAGTTGTTCGCAGGAGATTCATGAGTTGATTTCGTTTAGCAGCGTAGTTCGTGCTGCACGTGGTGTATTTCCGACGTGTGGTTGTTCGATCGAAATTGTCCGATTTACATACCGGGAATATGGTCGTGTTCGGACATATGGCGCAGTAACATAGCCGCTGCGTTTGTAATGAGAAAAAGAAGTTGAAATAAAAAAGACCATCCAGGGCCTGAGAGTCACGCAACGCTTTTGGCAGCTCGGTAGGGGGAGCCCGAACTTCGGGTCGATATGGCGTGGTCATGAATGACGCCGGTGAGGATTCTGATTAAGCGAGAAACAACGAATATAATTAACGAACGAGTTTTCAGCCCCGAAAAAATGGGCAGACGTTCACATCGTCCTGCGGCGGGTACGGTACGTTGACCTAGGGCGAAGTCCTTAAAACTTCTCTGACCGGAAAGGACAAAGCAAGGGGAAGAGGAAATAAAACAAAACACGAAAAACACAATCCGAGGTTAACAGTCTTAGACCACGAGCACATGGGCCCGCGGTGACATTCAACGAGCCGAACTTTGGAGGGTGGGACGGCCAAAAGAAAATCGATTCGTGGCGATCCGGAATGAAAAGTTCAACCGGAACTACCGGCTCGGGCTGCTAGCGCTGGTGCGCGTGCTAATTTATGCCTCGCAATCGGTTCGCACGATGCCTACGAATGCTTGCTTGTGCTCGACGACTGGATTTATTTGTCCACTGTTTGTAAGAAAGTTTCGCGTACGAGAGGGATTTTGCTTGGAGTATTTATAAACTCTGGAAAAGGTTAATTTCGTCATTGTCTGGCTCGCAGTCTGGCAAATTTAGTTCCTACGATCTATTTTCAAAAAACGTGCTGAGTACGCGTATTGCGACCTGTGAGCTATCCTTGGCTCGCAAAGGTTCATCATAGTAGGCCATCTTCGAAACGTTTGAAGGTTGCTGCTCACTAGCGCCACCTGGTGAGGGGCAGCCATATTTACCCACAACTCCATCCCTCAAAGAACACCGCAAACTATTCCCAACTGCAACTATTTTGGAGCACTAGCAAAAGGCTTCAAAAATAGTTTACTTCCAGAAATGGCCGGCATGCAGCGTGCTTCATCCATTAATATCCTCGCGGTGACATTTCTTCGGCCTCGTCCGTTGCACACCGAAACCAAAAGCGGCTACACGGGCGGAGAAAGTGTCCGTACCAATCGCACACCGGCAGACCTCGCGTATGTCTTCCGCGAGAAGGCCAGCCGTGCACGCGACCCAGGCCGCACATTCAGGCTAAGGATGTATCGCTCAAAACGTGTCCTTTTCAATAAAACTGAGCGCTTCGGTTCGCTGTGCGCCGTGGAAAGATATACCCAGGCCGCGTGCGGAGCCGTCGTTCGCAGATTGGGCTTCCCCGATAGCACGACCCAGTGCGGTTGGCCCCAGAAACGGACAGAACCGGACAGTACGTGACATAAATTATTAGAAAAGAAAAAATCAACCACGGTTGGACAAATTGCAAGCGAATTTATGACCGACGTGGAGCAGTTAAATGAGCCGAGGCAAGCCGATGGCCATCGGAGTAACCTTAGGGCGGCTTTATAGGTAGCCTTTCAGCTGTCGGAGCCGCTGCTGCGGCGGCTCTGGGGCAGTAAGTGTCCCGGGGCTGTCTGTTACTGGGCTCCTAATGTTTTCTTTATTGAGCGTGTGTGGCTCGCTCCTTGAAGAAGGTTCTTACGTACAGAGGTTTTATTACCCGCGGTGGGGAATGGATGCGACTCATATTTATTCCACTGCACACGTTCTGAGAAGCGAGCTGTTCGAAATTCAATGCACGCTGGCGAAGGAAATCGTGTTGGGTGTGGAGCGGAGCCGTTGGAATTATCTGGACAAATTGTAAACATTACTTCGAACGGATTAAAATGATCGCGTTGCGTTTAATAGTTGCATTGAACGATCACATGTTTTGGGTTCAATTAGTTGAGGGCTGACCGTTCATATTTATTGTGTTCATTTAATAATAATTTCCTCGTCCAGTTCATCCCCCTATCTTTGTTATTCTTGAAATAGAAGTACCCTAAAATCATTTAATAAAATTAGAATCATTCATAGCAAGAGACATCGAAAAGAAAATGAAAATAGCTATTCTCGATTTCTTTGAATATGAACATGATTCATTCAGCCATACTGACACTACGAATGCCAGCAGGTATTAATGACGCATCTATCACCTCCAAACAATAAAATGGCAATTAATTCCAAAACACTAGACATTTCTATACTGTCAGATCGCATTATCCTATGTCAATATAGTTGCTATCTTATTGACTTTATCGAGTAGAATTGATCTTGTGATTAGTGCGAAGCTAATAACGGATTGACACCGTCCTAAAAAAAATAATAATAATACATGTCCACAAGCATGACACGAACAAGGCAGATGGTTTCGTGTTGGAGGACATTAAAAATAGATTAGGTGTTGCGTGGATGGTTCTGGCAGCTCTTTAACCCATCCTCGTATTGCCGGTGCGTCGTTGCACAAACATTGTATTTACCCGTCGCACCAACCCATGCTTGCGCACTTCCGCTTAAACATGCTCCAACCTGCGCCATGATAACAAAACTGGTTTTGCAACGTTTGACTTTCACGCAAACGCACTCCGATCCCAACCCTTGACCTTGTCGTTGCCTTTCGCGCAGTGCAGCGGCCAGCGGCCAGTTTGGCAGCCGGCACGGATGACGGTCAGCCTGACTAGATTAGGACAAACGCGCACGGTGAAACCTACGCAAAGATGGATGGTCAGCTCCCTCCCCGGACTGATATTGAAGATAACCTCCCGAAGCCGTGGAGGGTGAGCAACCGTCCACTTGGGTGAGGAATTTAAATGAGCACCGGCGACGGCGTGAAACCGAATTGAACTTAATTAATTCCAACTGGACAGGGGGAGGAGCGCCGAGTACAACGTGTTTTTTTTCAACGACTCGTTCTTGCGTCCGGGGACAGATTGGCTGCGTTTACGTCCATTTAGCCCGCCGTTAGGAGAACGAATCTTCTCCGAATCCGAAAATTGAATCACATTTCACCTACATTCTGTTCGCCCGGGACGTCATCCGTCGGCACTTACCTCGGCCTGTGGCGTGGTGGAGACGGGCGAACCAGTGCCGGTTGCACATGCACCCACCAGCACGATCGCGATCGCTCGTATCCAGTGTGCGTGGTTGCGTAGCATCGTGACGGTTTCGGTTCTGTTTCTCGCGCCCGGGTGCAGTCCCTTTAACCTCCGTCGGCCCAAGGGGTGGCTTTTTATGCGCGAGCGAAGGGGTTGTTTGGCGGGTTCGGTGCAGTGGCTCGGTACCGGCCGCTAATTGCAGTGGCAGTAATCTTGATCGAGCGCTTTAGTCCGACATCGAGATGCTGTAACGATAAGACGGGAGTGAGTGAGCGAGAGGCGATGCGTTTGAGGGAGTGAGCGAACGAAAATGCATTGCGTGCGACCGTGAAGCGCACCACGCGTGAAGGTGGATTGAGCATTTCCCACTACGCGCGGGTACTTTCCATCTAAACAATCCGCGGCAGTGTGATCGGCGGAGGTGCAAATCTTCTACTGCATATGGCGAGTAATTTCTCATCTAATTTGTCATATTCCTTCATCTATTCCGCACGAAATCATGTGATGAACTCTGATGTCTGATACCAACCAATTTGCGCCTAAAAGTATGCAAGCTTTCTAAATATCATAATTATTGTTATTATATAATTATGGATTTTAATTTAAAAAACAATGTTTGGTAGACGATAGAAAAATAGTAATAAATACAAGTAAAAAGTATTGTAATTATTTTTCTATGCACCCATAAAACAACCAGCTCTACGAGCGTTCTCTTTCCTTCATTCTAAACACGCCGGAGTTGGAATATTTTAACACACAACCCAACTCACATCGCAAACACACACACACAGTCAATTTACCAGTGTCCAACTGAAGGGCACAAACACACTGGTCAGCCGTAGCCCACTCACACATAAATCATGGAACATGTGGGATGACAATTTAAACGGGAGCAGCAACTGATTACGCCAGCACTAATTGTTGCCGTGCCCGTGACTGAGGCTGTTCGGGGTTTTTTTCATTCTAGTTCATGTTTTGAAACCTGTACCGAGCACCATGCATGTACGGGGAATTACTGGAAAATTGTAGGAAATTTTCCGATCCCGATTAGCCCGCTTCCGGTCGTGGAAGCCGCCCTTTGGTCGCGAGGATGCACGTTTGTGGTACGAACCGAAGTTTAAACACGCGGCTTTGTTTGGATTAGATCGACAGCGATTTATCAACGCGTTCCATGAGGGTGCCCAACGACGTGTGACCGCATTCGGTGGTCAAGGTTTCCCCGTTTGTCCGAGCCCCGTCCGGAAGTTGACATTCATGGTGGCCTGCTGCAAGCCGATCAGCCGATAAAATCCGATCATGGCCCTGCACATCATCCAAACGCGTTGCATTAGGTCGGTATTTTATGTGAGGGTGTTTTTTCCCCCAAAATTATTACAACCCTCTCCGGCATCGTGCTACATGACCGCGCACACAAACAAACAACGCTCGACAGTGGTAGAGCAAATGAAGAGCGATACGTACACTAAAACGAGGGACTAGAAAGAATGCTATCTTATCGTCGCTGGCGGACACTGGCGGGAATGTATGTGAAGCTTGCGAAATTGCGAACGCACCTCACCCATACGAAACCGCAGGATAGGCATTCGGTGCTATCTAATCTATTCTAAGGTCTGGTCTCGTTGGTTAGTAACGCAACTATGCAAACAGTTCGCTGTGCCGGGGCTAACGCTAAGAAATGGAATGACAGTGAAGCCCTTAATGGGGTGATTTTTAAGCGGTTTGTTGAGGTATTTGTACTTATACATTGTTTTTCTGGGAAGTATGGAAAACATGCAGTACAAAGAGGACTGTAATGAATGAGTTTTGTAATGATAGTTTTGCACGAAAGAATGATTGAATCGGTAAGAAATTTCAAACAAATCGAGGTAGTTTTGTTTGCTTTACAAGATTTGATTTTGGTTTGAATTTTTCCGGATGAAATTAAAACCAATTTAACAAAAAATTGTGCATCTGATCGAATATGATAAACGCTGCCCGGAATGGTTTTATAATTGCGTGCTTTATTCGGTCCGCATATAAATACTTCGATTGCCGCAAACGTCTAGTAGCGTCATTATCAACAGTTAATTGCGTAGAAAAAATTTTGCTGAATTTTTGCTGTACCAGAATAGGGGTGAAATAATCAAACTCACAGATCATTCACCCCAGCTGACAGTACGAGAGCCCGTAAATAAAATATTGATACCTAATAAAACGCATATTGCCATTTATGACACCATGTCATGTGCAGCCCAGACATTCACTTCAGCTCGAACCTGGCCGCTCGCGAGAAGAGAAAACAAAACCGCACTTCAAACGGCCCGTAGTGGTATGTTTTATTTGCATAACGCACTGCCATCGGCCGATGCTTCGATTACTGCAACCGTGAACAAAGAGACAACAATTAGCTTGCCGGCCAATGGCGCAGTCCTGCTCACCACCACGAGGGCCATATTGCTCGTTCTTCAACTTGAACCCGTCATGAATGCCGCGCGAAGATGACGAGTCCATCGGCAACACGGAATACAAAGAGAGCTGGCGGTTCTCGAGCTGGAATAAATTATTTGGCATATATTCCGTGTAAAAATTGTCTTCACGTTCGCATGGCCGCCGCAGCCGCCGAAGTGTTGGAGGTCAGAGCGTTTGCGTGAGTGGTATTGTGCGGTGGGAGTCCGCGGAAGTTTCCTCAGGTGGACGATTCGGTCCCGAAGGACGATTCACGGGAGCGTTGGTCCGTGGTCCATACATGGCGGCGCTCATTTCCCAATTCCAAGTGCGTACCGGCGTTGATCCAAATGCGTAAAACCCGCGTAAGATCTGCGGCTTCGAGAGCATCGGCCGCGGTGCGATGCGTAGCGCGAGAAGGCTCGGAACTCGGAAGCGATGGGACGACGGGATCCACGGTTTACGCATGCCAGTCACGGTGCACACGCACCGATGTCGGGGACCATATTTAGCGTATCATTAGCGAAAAATAGTGACGCAAAAGGTACGCAAATCGGTTCAAGGAAGCGTTCGAGAGCGTCCGGTGAAGCTCCCGAACTCCCGTGTCGCGCGATGTCTAACGCGTCATCTCAAGGGCAGTAAGGGCCACCCGTACCTGGTGCATATTCAAATCGATCATCGCACCGGTTATCTGCGGGCGGGCAGATGGAATACTAAGCAACAGCTTAGGGGAGGGAAGCCGGGATGAGCCGTAGAAAACAAAAGGCTGCCCGAGCCACGGCGGGAATCGATGTAGAGTAGTCGATTACTCATTACTGGCACAGGTAAAAAGCTCACACCGGGCACGTCAGCCGATCGGCGTAGTGTGATCTTGCGTGAGCGGAAACACAAACATACACACACACACACACACACACGCACACACTGTGCACTCGCTGGAAGCGCATGGAATCACACGCACGGTCACGTTTTGTGTGATAAATCGAGCCGCGCATGTGGGGAGGCAGATCAATCCCGCCGGTCTATAATATTGGCCTGCTTGGGGTCCAAAAATAAATAACTCAATTCTCGATCGCAAATCTCCCGATCTTGCCCTCATAGGGTGGTTTTGGTTTTTCTCGCACCCACAGCGTATCATCACCACCATTAACGAGCGCCTCAAAACATCGCCTGTCCTAATGTGATTAACGAATGCCGCTTGTTTGCGCCTTTCGTCGCAGCCAGCGCTAGAACAAATCGCGCGCGAGAGCATGAGAGAGAGAGAGACAGAGAAAACATTTCCCACGAGAGCATCGAGTGTAAATTTATCGAAAACAAATCATCAGCGGGGAAATGCAATCGCTTTTGTTTTGCTGCTCGTAACAGGTCGAAAGTGTGTTTTCCCGGTCGTAAGCGGTTGGAAGGGAAGGGTGAGGCCGGTTTCGGTCACAAACGGGTGCGGAGGGAAATGGCGGCTTACGGTAGGGAACGGGACACCCGTTGCCGTGTGCGGGGCGCTTGTTTTTCTCCCGCGCTGTGTTTGGGGTGCTCGCTATAGAAACCGGGGGTGGTGTTATCGTTTTTATTTTTTCGGGAATATTTTTGGGCTGTTTTTGGGGTTTCTTGGCGGGTTCTTTTTCGGCACAACGTTTCTTGCCGTACGGTTTGTTCTGTCGTTGCATGCTAAGCAGAGAAATAGTGATTTTTTTTTTTGCAACGATTTCGTAGTTCAATATACTTTGGAGGTTGCGGAATGAATGCGGATTGCTTACTATTTGAACTAAAAATACGGCATAGAACTATATGATACGATAGGAAGACTTTATGTTGTTTCCGAAAAGCGAACCGTAACTATTGCGAAAATTATGTAAAAATCGTAAAAAGACAGAACTATTCACTATAATTTTCATTTTCACCAGTGAAATCATATTCCTCTTTAATGTTTTGTTCTAGATGTTTTTTATTTTAGGTGGATTATTGAACGCCATGTTTTAAGGAGATGATTGAGCCAGAATATTTGAGTTTGTTTTCATTTTAAATTATTCCTTAGATATTGTTGCCCCATCGTACTTAGAACCATCCATATATTTAATGGGTTTAGTTGATCTTTTAAACTAAGTAAAAAAAAATGTTTTGTTTCACGATTGATTCCACTGCCATGCAACCTTCGCGAAACGGTAACAAAAACCGTGGCAATAAACCGGTCATCACCATCGTTTAGCGCGCCTATAAACATCACCTCTGGTAAGCCGCTACGCACATGTTTCTATTATCGCACATTTTGTGTTTGACAAGCACGGCAAACGAGGTTATCGCATCGCTCGGGATTGCATCGCGGATTGCGGTCAATTCAACGCCTAGACACACGCCCAGACAACTGAAAGGAGTGCGTTTGCAAACAGTGCAAACACTGGCAAGAGATTTCTCTCAAAGCCTCGGAAAGCCATCAACTTCCGTGATCCGCCTGCCGAAAGCGTCGCGAAACACAAGCCTTTCGCATCGAATCGATTTTGTTGCCGACTTGCCACTGATTGCGAGGGCCCTTAAAACGTTGCTATCTATCTGATTTTGGCAATGGCAGTGGCTGTTGCTTGCCGCCTACGTAACAATGCAACCGTTCGCAACAACGGCAAGCCTCCCGAATTGCGCTGGTGACAATTGGTCGCCACGCAAGAGCGGTTCCCGCTCGAGGCTGACGGGCTGCTTGAAAGATCGATCACCGATGGTGATGGTGGTGGTGAAATGGTTCGAAACGAATTTGCATCAAACCGCCGTGAAACAAGAAGATTTGTCAACTCCACTATCCGGTTCCAGTTGATCACACTTGTTGGATGTTTTTTTTGTTTTTTTTGCATGGTCGCTTGGTCCGATCACACCAGCTTCTCGATGGTAGTACTTGCAGATACAACACTCACTCCAAATGCACGCGCTTTGCAGCTTCTTCCGACGGCTCCAAGCGACGAACTCGTGCTGTTCGGCTGATGGAGCAGCCCGGCGTAAGTGTGAGTCACCCGTTTCTTCTGCGGCGCTGGCAGCACTGCACCAACTCACCTCAACTGATTACTGATTCATCGACAATATTACACGAAATCACTAGCCAAACACACGGTCTCACCTACACACATTCATTCACACAACAAATCACACGGTGAAGTGAGGGGTGGGCTCGAGAACTTTAGGGTGTGCTGGCAGCACGGTCGAAATTTCGAACGAGAAAACGACGAACGAAACGGGCCGAAACGAAACGATTGTACGATACGAGGGTAGTCGAGACTCGGCAGTGTCCTTTTTTCCTGTTACTATCCTGGCGCGAGAAACGCGACGTGCACAGCGTGAAACCCCACCGACCACCGATCGGCTCAAGCTAGGGTGCTAACGGCAAGCGAACACTGTCACTGGAGCCACGACAACACGCGGACAACGACGACGACGATTGGAACGACACGGCACTCAACGCACCATCTATTTGAAGCTCGAATGCGCGAGGCGCAACATATTTATAAAAGCGTTCTCCCCACGGTGCAGAGGCGCACGTGAGATGAGGAGCCGTGCCCGGTGTCACTGCAGAGGGTGAGTTTGAGCAGCCTCGGTGAGAGTGGGAGAGTGAGAGGTTCCGCACTGCGGGAAGTATTGGAGTCGAGATGATGGCCACAAAAAATGGTATGAATAATAGGGTTCGCGGTAGATTTTTTAAAATAAGTTTGTAGATTAAAAGTAACAAATCTAATAAAAATAATGACACTAGGTGTTTTCATTGTTAATTGATAATTCAGGGCTCAAACTTTTTTTTCGCTTTTCATACGTTGATTTTTTCCTTTCAGGTTGTGGAATATTAGTCACTCTTACTTTTAGTAGAAAGCAATTTGGTTTACTTTGTTTATTTTTCTCGCAACAAAAATTCATGTACTCTATTGCTCATTTATTTAAGACTAATGAATTATATTGAAATGCATATCCAATCACAGGTTGTTAACTGCAGCACTTTTGAGTTTGTCATCGTTTGGCTGATAACAAGCTCGTTATTGATGATAGGCATGTTTACACAATTTCCACATTGCCGTTAATCTTACAGCAAGTTGTCATTCGTAAAATCAATTTCTCATTGCAACCCTGCACCGCCCATAGTTTGGCCGAGTGCCGCTGAGCGAGCGAAAGAGCGAGCACTGGAGAGCTCTTTCCATGCTTGCTCACCTCGGCAAACGCTGCTCGAACTCCACTGGAGAGAACAAAAACGCCTTCCTCATCTCGCATCACTCGTACGTGGGATCGAAAATGAGATGCACACTAAACAATGAGACGATGAGAAGGCCGGAATGAGACGATGAGCCGGTGAGACGCGATGAGAAACACCGTGAGCCACGGTTGACACATCGATGACGTCAGGTGAACGTTAACGAACCGGCCGGTTTTAGCTGCATCCAGAGGGCAATAGTTGGGAAATGCAAAAAATTTGGCCTCATGGAATAACCCGAAATGTGTGATGCATGAGGGAGCTGCTAGCGATAAGCGGTGGTGACATTTTCTACGTGCTGCGTTCTTCATACTCGTCAAAGATCACTGCATGTATTGGGGATGATAGTAAAAACGCAGACCAATGACCTTTACATGGTGTTGCATTGAGGCATTTGCGGTATGTTTGCAATACGGACGTAAAATAGAACAATATGGACGTAACAAAAAAAAAGGAACGAAAAAGATTCTCAACCGATCGAGAACGTGCAGCCAAGGCGAACCTCTAGAAAGTCGAACGATCGGAGTCGAACAAAGACGCATAAATCATCCTTTCTGCGATCGATGCGCCAACAGGTGATCTCGGTTGTCAACGACGGTGCTGCGATATGGTGCATCTTTCCTCCGCTGGCAACACCGGATGCAGGGTTCATTCTTTTCCCGTAACTCACCGCCCACCGACGGGCGTGCATTGTGTGTTTGTGTTTGAAAAGCTTTCTCTTCTTCGTCCCGTTCCGGGTAGAATTGGTTTACCGGAACGCTTGCGATCGTCGATCGCCATGCATAATGCCGGAGCGTCCTTGCATTGTGAGCGTGGAGGGTTTTGTTGTTCCGGACCGGGCGAGCATCCTTAGAATTGTTCCGCAAGCGTTGAACCTTTGCTCACGATCTTCGGTACGTGACCAAGGAGCAACCGAACAGCGAATCATTCTTTCAAGCGTTCTGTTCATTCGTTCCGCATTACCATCGGTGAATCATGGCGCCATCGATAGCCGAAATTAGAAGTTAATTGAAATTCATAACTCGCTGATTAATTAAAAGGAAAACGGTCGATCCAAGAGGTAAGTTGTTTGGGGTAAGTGTATGCCGATTTAGCGAGAACATGATGAACTCGGGGGGAACCACTCAAGAAAATGTTTACGATATGTTTGTATGATTCATTGATCATCGCATCGAATTGATTTTAAACAGACATAAATAATAGTTTTAAAAATAAATAGGATTTTCCAGAGCTGCAGGCGATACAAGTCATCGTCCGAAGGAGCATTCGTACCCTTTCGCTTTGCTTAGTTAGTTCAAGATTTTGTGAGCGATTGGCTAACATTTCTTTGTTTGCAATATAACTCAACCGCATTTTTTAAAGTTGTTGAATAGGATGATTCACTAGCTTGTTTTCACAATCACAGTTTTTGTAGCTCAAAAATTATTATTATTTTTACAAGAGATAACAAATGCTCAAAACATCAACTTTTTTCATTTTTTAAGATCGATATACCGGCTGTAAGTTAAAGTTAAAATAAATAATTGTGTTTTAAGTCACAGTAAACAGCAGATGCATGACCACTGAAAGATTGAACACTGGCTGGACTATGCTGAAATGGATCGCAGAGACACATTACCTTCAAATTACATTCTTAATCGGAGCACATAACTCTGGGACATGGTTATTGGATGGAGGATAAAAACACCCAAATAAAAAATAGCCCCCGCTTCTGCACCAGAGCACGCGGTGTAACTAATTAGCATCGCCCGGCTTCCAGCACGGTAGGCTTCGGAGCCGGCGGTAGCCTGCTCTGGTAAACGGCCAAGACAAAGTACTCGTAAAATTTGCCAAGTTCAGGTCGTAAAAGACTCGGGTGCATCTTCCGTACGCCTTGACGCACGGTGGCACGTTTACCCTCCGCACCGAAATGCACGTCTGACAAGGCATGTAGCAGTCGCATGTGCTCGCGATCGGATCAAGCGATAAAAGTCCGATTTACAGCTTCGCGTTTGTGGTCCCAAATCCGCACCCGGTGCCTGCGGTGGGGAAGGCTTAAAATTAAGAGAAAATATATTGCAAGCGGTAAATCTTTCTGCTACGCAACTTTGACCCCGAAAGCTGCATAGGGACATGGGAAAGGGCCATTCGAACGCTGCCGGAAGAGTAAAATGATAAGGTGTCGCAGTAGGAATGGTAATAAATAACTGCAAGGCTTCACGCGCCAAGTCGATCTAAGCTCATCGGCCACTCGAGCCCTTTTTTCGCCTCGCGGATAGTTTGAATTCTTAGCCAGCAGCGAACGCGAACTCGGTGCAAATAAAGTCCGGCTGGGTCATTTAATTGCTGCCATCGTTGCATTGCCCGCACACCGTTTTCCTCTCTCCACTTTGGCGCGCGCTGTAAATGCCATATGAATGTGTACGGAAAAGAGTATCCAAGAGGGAGAAGACACTGGCCCGTGAATTGTAAGTTTGTGTGCAGATCGCAAATCGCTCTGGCTTGGCTTCTTTATTTCTAATCTTGACGCACATCCTTCGCTGGCTAAGAATATGTATGGAGAAGCTCCACGCTGGGTGGAATGTCTAATGCTCCCTCCCGAGCGCCCGAGCCCGAGCGATGGCCGCCGACGGGGCACGCGCCGCACTGACCTCAGCTGTCGATTTGAATCGCTTAATTAATTCGTGCCGGTGGTTAATTGTTTCGCGCCAGCGACGACATTTCGCGTCGCGTCTGGGTGAGGGAGAGCATTCCATTGCTCCTTATTCATCCGCTACGATCGTCGGTCGTCGGACAGGTGCCGGAAGTATCGGTCGCGCCCTTAGCAGTGATCTAGGTGATCGGTGCGGATGCGCACCGTGCCCTGCTGAAAGACGCTGTAGTCGTCGGCGACGTTCATCTGGAAGACGAGCAGCTTCTCCGCCGCCAGCGGATGCCAAGCGCCGAACGTGCAGCCGAGGTTCAGCTAAACGCGGGTGATTAGATTTATTGTTTGTGCGGTTGGTACTTGAACGCCCTTCGCTGCGCTTACCTCTTCATCATAGTAATGGCACAGTCCGTTCATGCGTGTGCTTGGGATGTACTCCACGATGTCAATGTACCGGCAGACGGGCAGCAAGAGACCTAATCCTGAGGGTTTGGAAAAAGAAGCATTTATTCACGTTTCAAAACATTCAAACCAATAATCATCCCGGTCAATTTACCAATAAACCCTGACGTGGGAGGATTCTTTCGTATTGGAACTTGCGTTAGGTCCTGCAGCGCTGTCCATGCCCTCCAGATGCTGCGTGGATCGATAATGTGAAAGTTCGCCTGAGGTTGATTGCTTCGAAACTTTTTAAAGTTTTCGAACAAATTAAAGTCTGGAGCAGCTAACCTGTAAGGAATAAATATCGAAGTTTGACCGTTTGCGTTAATCTACCGTCGAACAGCTGGTATGGGTACGTACCATTCTGACAGAGGCTGGTCAAACTTTCCCGGATCCCAGGCGGCAATGGTCACGTTCCGAAACAGTGGTGCCGTCAGCAGCCGGAATTCGGGCTTTGTAACAACCTGCGAGTTAACCACCCGGATCGTTGTCTTCGATCCAACATCAGCCTCGAATCCTTCCGTCGGAGCATGATTGAACCGCATCACGATGTCGTGCCCATCGATGAACGGTCCCAGCTGGGAACGCTTCAACGATCCAGCACTGGCAACGATGACGCAGCTTCCGTTGGTGACATCACCAAACAGTGGTGTCGTTGGCAGGTAGCTGCCAATTTCGTTCCACGTAAAGGGCGCCTCCTTCCAGGAGAGGACACGCACGTTTGCCTGCTGTATTCGGCAGACGGGGCTACTAACTGGCAGTGAGGGACGATTGTACCGAACTTGATAGTGATCACCATCGGTGAATGGTTCTTTCAGGCGCTTTCGGAGCTCGCCTACGATTTTCGCACGAAACAATGCCGTCCGATTGAGGCAGTCTGGGGTGTCCGGTTCGCTGCAGCGGTACCGGTTTAGGTCGAACAAAAAGTTCGAGGTTTTAGTGAGACTGAAGTGGGGCCGTACCCGGGGAGCATCGTGGTCCTTGAGCCAAAGCGTCGGCTTCTCGTCACTGGATGTAACCGACTTTTGCGTTTTTTCCGTTGAATTATGTTTAACATAGAACACGCTGCGCCTTTCGAGGGCGTAACTTTCTGTAAAAGAATAAAATTTCGTGAGAAGAATTGAAGTTGAAATATGATTGTCTATCTTACCGTTTAGTATTAGAGTACATAATATGTACAATCCAATAAGAGTTTTCATCGTTGCCAGATCCAACATTCGGTTTTGTCAAGCATTCACATCGTCAGTATTGGATCAAACTTAGATAAATTGGACAGGTATTTTAAAAAACAAGTTACTTTTATGTTACTACTGCATATATTAGATTTGTAAAATAAACAGATTCAAATAACAAAACTGTCAACTGCTTGACTACACGGCCAGAACAGAAAAACGAAAACCCCTAAATGTATGCAACACATCGAGCACGCTCCAATGCTTCCCACATCAAGAGCAGACTCTTCGTCGAGCAATGTTTGGTTTATCGTTTCTATGGTAACAATGTCAACAGTCATCGTTCGTTTGTTGATGGCTGTTACTATCATCGAGGAATATTTTCTCGTCCTTTATCGTTGTATGAAAACATTAAATTTATTCCACTGGGCAATAAATCCTTCCAAATAAACATGTACAAAACCAATCGATGTGTTTTCCTTTCACTACCTTTGTTGCTCTTTGTTGCTGCTGCAAACACACCAGCTATCTGGCTCGAGCACACACAATTCACACACCTTTGCAGTGTCTGCACACATTTCTTACCGGATGTATGAAACCATCGTCTGCTTCTAAACTCACTATCAACAAGTGTAAGTGGCTACGTTACGCCGACATTTACGGCCTGCTGGAACATAACGCAAGAAAAGAACTATTGCACAGCAAAATCGAACCCCAGTACGCCCTCGCCGAAAAGTTTGTCAATGCGCAGGCGTTGCCTTTCTCTTGAGGACACAGTTTTTTTGGGTGTAGTTTCAAGAGCAACAGCCGGTTACCTACCTCACCCTGGTTTGGCGTGTTCCCACGTTAATTGTGTAAAGGATTTAGCAAGGATCATACCAAAAAAGTTTGCTAACAAGCTACACCAGAATTACTGCAGATATTGAAAATGGAAGTCTTTTCAATAAATATGTTTCCATACGTTTTTTTATACGCCAAAAATAAGCCAAACATTCGTGTTATTGTAATTCAGACAATATCAGATAAAACTAATTGTTCAAATCAAATAAAATCAAATCAAATAAAAGTTATTGATCAACTCTAAATTATGTTCAAAAATATTAAAACACAACCGGTATTGAAATTAAATCTATATGAGGCCTAAAGAATACATAGCGCAGACCCATGTGACCCATGAAAAAAAAGATTTATGTTACCTGGTTTGTGAAAGCCACGTAAAGATCTGCATTTATTTTAAAAACGATAGACACCCAAAATGAAAACACAGCTTGATTTATTCTCATGTTGTAATTAATATATCTTTATTCTACGACTTTCTACATAGTTAATTCTTCAAATTCTAGTTAGCATTCTTCGTACAGAGATCGTGAATTAGATTATACCTACTCGTTACGTTTTACTATGTCACAATTGTACAAGTACCACCCTCTAACCCCTTCGTTCCAGTAGTAGGTTTTGGCTCGCTATGGTCTCCGCTCCACCTATCCATGCGCGCGTTGAGTGCGGGTGCTAATAGTGCACATCTCCTTACGTAACGTGCCCCCCCCTCCTCCCCCCATCCTTTCCGTGACGGTTCGCTACCCATGCGTGTGGTTCGTGGGGTCAGGAGTGTTGCCTCCTTCCTAAAAACGGTCGAGCCTTAATTGCTAACTGCTAACCGATCGGTCAATCGGTACGGCAGCTTCGGATTTATCGGTGATTTTTTTTGTTTGGTTTTACTTTTGAGACACACCGACCCTTTTTTCTGGCGTTTCGTGCAAAGGTGATTGAAAAGTTGTATGTATGTGTGTGTGAGTGTGGGTGGGTGTGTGCGTGTGTGGGAGTGAAGGTGAAAGTGTTGCATTAGAGTTAGTAGTACGGTCGTGGGTAGTTACGGTTGGAAATATTGTGCACGAATTGTATGTTGAGTTACTAAGTAGGTATTTTCTTCTTCTCCTACGACCTACGCTCGACATGCTCCGGTGACTCATAGCAAATTCTTATCGCAATGCTCTATCGCCCATTTGATCGGTTGCGCGATCGTCACCAAACTAGTACTACCTAAAAGTATGCCAACACTCCAGCTGTTCGACCATTCTTGTTCTGTCTTTTTTTTACTTTACTCTGTTGCTCAGCTTCTAATCAATAGCAAAGATGTGTTGAATTGGATTTGTAAGTTCTTCCACCGACCGGTTAGCTCAGCTCCCCTCAACCTATCCAACATCCCACCGCCAAACCCTCTTTTGTGCAATAAAACTAGCGACAGTGGGAAAAGGGCTGCTTTGCTTCACTTTGCAGCACAGATTTTCTTCTTCGCAAAACTTCTTCCACCACCGCCGAATTCAAAACATTAACACGCGCCATCATCAACTTGTCAGTTTCTTAAGAGTCTTTATTGTTATTATTAGTAGTAGTTAATACCTTTTTCACCTCAGCGATGCGCTCGTCGCCGCTCTGGGCACGGGTGACGGGAGTACTAGCCGACGCACCAACACTTTTATTACCTCTCTGTAGCCTAACCGACCACTCAATCGTACGCTGACAAAGGACGTTCTGTTTTTTTTATTCTGTTTCTATAACACATACACTAACACTTAAAAGAAAAACGTTCTTCGTAACGGATAACATATGACGGTTACCAAAAAAGCAAACGTAGAGGCCTGCCACCGGTTTACGTTACGCTAATAAACTTCGCTTCTGTTGGCTTCTGTTTGTTGTTGTTTGTTGTTGTTGTTCTTTCTTTTGTGTTGACTTTGTTCACTTTACTTGTCTCACGATTTTTCTTTTCCAATTTCACTATAGGCAACTATCCATGTTAACTATTAAATACAATTCAACATCCCATCTATTTTCTTATGCGCTACCTTCTGCAACGGAGAGACCACAGAGGGTGGGCCTTTCGGTTCGTGCTTTATTGTTGTGTTTGTGTGTGCTTTTTTTTCTCCTTTCTTCTCCCATTTTAATTGTCTTTGTCGTCTGTCCCCCGCTTTCATGCCGGTAGGAGTCGCTCTGATAGTGGGTATATTTTTGAAATAACGATTCCATACCGAAGCCTCCTCGTGATCGAACTACATTCAACCGGTCGCGGGAACGGTTCTGCGTCCTGCTGCACGGAAAGCCTTGCATCGTTGGCAGGTCCGCGGCCTGCTTGGGGAAGTAGAAGTAACAGGAAATCTTCTCACCTCTTCCTCCACCAGGGATGCGCCTGTGCGGGTCTTTCCATTCGTTTATTTCCTTTTATTTTCAGTGCAACTTTTTTTTTAGTTTGGGTTTTTACTTCAATTTATATCACAACTACTTTTAAAATATTATGTATTGCATTTTAAGGCCTAATATAGTTCATTTGTTGCTGTGTTTTTGGTTTTTTATTCAACGATTTTTTTATAGTTTTTTTTTTCTCTTCTTGTAACTGGTTTCAGGTTCTGTGTATTGCGGAGAGCTGAACGAGCGCCTACACGGACAGTGCCCTCAATCGGTTAACAACTGGGGTTTTCTTTTATGAGTTGCTCTAGCTGATCGCCGACCAGTGCCTTTGCTGTTGGCTGTGTTTGGAGAGGGGTGGAGGGTGGTGGGGTGGGTATTTTTTGCAGTAAACGGGAAGGGTTTGCATTTTTAACCTGCATACACTAGACACTCCTAAGCGAGAGAAGTTATCGCGCACGGACATGTGGGCTGCAGTGACTTCAAATGTTGAAATGTACATCATTCGGCTAACGGCAAACGAGGGTGTAGTCCATTTAAAGAAAACACAATACATCCCTACACTGTTACATCCATCGAATCTACAACATTTTCAGTGCGATCAGAACATTCAACGCAAGCGTTCGTTTCACCGTTCGGTTTTGGTTATCGTGAAACGCGCGAGCCCACCGTTGCTCAGACCAAACTCTACCCAAACAAAACACCAGTCAGCTATTGAGAATAAATCAAACCTAGCTCCGCATACATTACGGCAGACCAGCTGCCCATACGCTGCCGGTATTTGTTGAAATCATTTCCAATGTGGTGGCATTGTTTGCAATCGTTTTTTTTTCTCTTCATCTTGAGTATTATTGTTTATCCGTTCGACGTCTGCTGCTCCCCGTCTACGATAGTTATAATCAAGAATATGGCAGTTTTGCTTTCCGATCCTAGCAGCAGTTAACTTTTATCCTGTTCGGTTTGCTCAATCCTCAATCCTCAGTTCGACACCTTTGCTAAGTGCTACCATCTTGATAACAGTGTTTTCAGTGTTGTTTATAAGTTAAGTGTTAAGTGTGATGTATTCATTGATCACTTTGAAAGAAAAGGTGATTACACAGGTCCAGGAAATTTATAGATCGGCTTACGGTGGAAAAAATGTGAAGAGGAAAGAAATAGGATGCTTCATTCAAATGGATTCACATTCAACAGTAGAAGAGACAGAAGAAAAAGAAGAGGAGCAAAAGAGAATCATTTGCACGTTACACTTGCCCAAAGAGACAGAGAGAGAGAGAGCGAGAGAGAGGGAGAGAGTGAGAGAGAGACAGAGTGCATTCAATCCACAGTAGAAGACACAAAAAAGGTGAAATACAAGCTTAGAGAAACAGACAGATTGTAACTGAGGGTGACACATTCACCTAAGAGAAGCATTAACATGCACACAATCAAAACACCCATACACACACGCTCAAACACACACACACACTAGCACAAAACACATCCAGGAAAAAAACGAAACGGCACACAACGGACACAACGAGTTTTCTACGGTGGTGAATGTTGTTGTATTTTTTTTTGTTGGGTTTCGGTGTATTAATAGCAAACGGTGACGATGAGGTCAAAGAAATCAAACAAACACTGTTCATTTTCGGATATTAATACTTTATTCCTTTCTTTTTCATTTTTATTAGTTTTGTTTTTGTCCTTTTTTGTTTTTCGCTAGAAATCATAAACAAATCATAGACTTTCATCGCTCTTACGTGTTTTTTTTTGTATGTTTTTTCTTCTCTCTTTCTCTCTCTCTCTTTGTTTTGCTGCTTTTGTTTTTACCTATTTGCTTTCTTCTGTTTTTTCATCTTCTCGCTTTTTCCCTCACACGTTCACGGCTCTGTTTTTCCTTCGTGTCGCATCCGGTGTCGAGCAGCTAGTGCATTGTTTGCTTCTCTGCGATCTACTTCGATTCGTGTGTTTGCTTCTTCCGGCAGCTGTTCAATTGGCTTTACTGCGATGGCTTTCGCGAACCCTTGTTTTGTGTTGTGTAAGTGTTGGGCTGTGCGTGAGTGAGATTCTGTGTTTTTTTTTTATTGTTATCTTACGTCTGTGTCTTTCTGCCATTCGTTCGCTTTTCCATTTGCTTAATCAGAGCTCGGCTCACTCGATTCACGGTCGCTTTTCCACTATAACTTTTGTGTTGGCAAATGTTTGCTATCGCTACCGCCCTCTTTTGTTTCGATACGGGTTTGTAGTTCGTGTGGTATGGTGTGAGTGTTTGTCTTCTGCTATATTTACTCTATAATTTTTGTTATTCACTTAACTCGTGTTTGTTTGTTACTTTCACCTCTGCCCATTCGTTACGCGCTCGCCCTACCCAACGCACGGTTCTCATTTTCTAGTATGACTTTATATTCAATATACTGTTGCTTCTGAACCATGAACAGCATGTCAAAAAGAATGGTTATAGAGTGAAAATATATTTATATACAATTCATTACTATGTATTAATTAAAAGTAATCATTCGCCAAACGATCGCTAGTATCTAGCCGATGTTCCGTTCGCTTTAATAACTTGGTGTGTCATATTTCGAGATTCATGTTTGCGTTTCGTTCTTTTGGTGCTATCAGTAGTATTTCCTGTTATTGATGCATTTTCTGGCATTTTCATTATTTCTTTTTTTTATTTTAGATTTCATACTTGCAAACTAGCTTCTCATGGAAATGCTCCAAACTTGGCTGCTCCAAACAAACATGGTAGAACTGAATTGTGTGACCTAAGCAATGCACCGTGAACAGCAAAACATTTTAGGTTAGCAAAAAATAAAACATTCAAAGGAACAAAACAAAACTTCATGCTTTAACATGCCTGCCCGTCACGTCAGCCAAACGGAAAGCTGCGTAGAAAGAGCTGGTGCTGTCCATAACTGTCCGCAACTGTTGCGCAACAGGTGCGCGTGCCTTCGTAAGGCCATAACATTTGATGTTCCTAGAGCGTGCACTAGTTGTCGCCGTCTTCATCGCCGTCATCACGCAGATACTCGATGTATAACAATGCTTTTGTGAGGGTTGTGTGGGCTGTGTGGTGGGTCGAGTGCTACGCATTATGATTTCGTGGAGTGTGTATTAGTGTGTGTTGTCTGTGTGTGGACCCCCACATGGCAAACTAGGATCGGAAACGCTCGAATCCGCTCGCACGATTCAGCGCCTCCCGGTGCCTCCAAATGGCAGGCGACTTTCACCTCCAGGTGGCTGCCCGTTTGTGTTGCTTCTACTAACGTTAATTATTATTCAACTCCTCGCCGGGCACCTCGATCACCCTCCCCGGGCCCGGGTGCCTCCTACGGGTGCGGAGAGAGGGAGAGAAGATGCACTCGGTGCACTACTACTGGAGCACCGCCTGCACCAGCACCTGCTACGTACCCGGTAACGCTAACAATGTGAATCAAGAGTGCATCGCTGCGAACGCGTGTCAAAGAAGGAAGAGTTAAATTACATCCTTCCGACGTGCCTTCGTTTTGTTTTTACCCGTCTGCATGGTGCGTGAGGCCCGAACCCGATCCTGAACACCCGCACCGCCACTTGGTCTCGCACCATTTCCCGTAGAGACCCGCGATTAAAGTCCCGATTGAACGATTCGGCCGGCGGTACGAAACGGAAACTTCTGTTTTTTTTTTCTTCTTTTTTTGTTATCCTCAAGCAGCTACTAACACTTACAATTCAACTGACTATTTAACGGTTGGTAGTTTTTTTTGTTGTTTTGTTTTGTTTGTTTTAATTTACTGCTCCTCGCTACCACGCATCCTTCGTGCACGGTTTCTGCTTATCTGCTTAGTTTCTCTTCCGCCCTACGGCGCTTAGCCCGCTTTTGTTACCCCTTCGCCTTTCCCCGAACGTTATTACAGTTGCTTACACGCTACAATTCTTAGTTTTCTCTTGTTTTGTTTAACCTTTGTTTTGTTGCTTTTTGCTTATTCATTTGTTTGCTTCCTCCCTCGCTCTCCCTCTCCCTCTCTCTCTTTATCTCTCACTTTTACCCTCCCCCATTGGGTGGCGTTCGTTTGTTAATTAAATTTCCTTATTTGTTTTGATGTAGCTTACCACAATGGCCTACTTCGTTCGTTTCCCACGTTCAGTGTATGCTCGTTTGTTAGTGTTTGCAATAGAATTAGATAACTTTTCCTTAACAATTGTTTACTTGCTGTTACGTGCGTCGTTTGGGTGTACAATACGGTTACTTTCGTTCTCTGTTCCTTTTCCGCGAATGAGTGTTTGTGTTTTTATGTTGTTTTTTTACCAAGATTACTATTTTTCTCCAGCTTTCTATCCCGGTAATGGGGGTGTTTGTGTGTGTGTGATGTGTATTTGTTTCTTGACGTACATGTGTGTGAGTGTCATCTGCACCAGCGGCTTACTGTTTGGGGGACTTTCAGCACTTTCACTTCCAATTTGCATTGCGAAACTCACCAGCTGCCCTCACAGTGGCTGTTGTTGCCGTTGGGCCTCGCAAAAGTGTTCCCTTGCCGTTTGTTGGCCTATAAAATGTGTGTTTCATTCGTTTGCAGTGGCTTTCTTCCATTCCCATCGATACACGCACGCAAACCTAGATGCTTCGGTACTTTGTTTTAATTTCCATCTTATTTTATAATTATCTAATAATATGCACCGTCCGGCCAGTGCTCCGATGTTCCCGCACAAACGGGTTTTTTTGTTGTTGCTGTTTTGCACTACTACACTATTTGATGTTTCGTTACCTGTTGTGGGTTTGTTTTGTTAGTTGTTTTTTTCTTTTTTTTTGTTGGAGCTCGCGTAATAGCTGGTGCACTAAATCGGAATGCGTGTTGACACGCGCTTCTTTATTTGTGTGGGTGTGTGTGAGTGAGTGTTAGCCTATGAGCCGTATTAAAAGGGTTAGAAAAGTGCCCAAGAAGATAGGAAGGTAAGCCTGAGAGCATATGCCAACTGGTAGCGCCTTTCAACCAGAACCGACTTACACAAATGCGAGCATCAGCATCCAAATGAAATACAAAAGATTTTGTTGTTCATATTAAAAATAATGAAATGAAAAGCATGACGGGGAAAGCTGGAGAGGAAATTCTGCACCTAGGAGGGATTGAATAGTTTGTCCCTTAGCTGGAATATTTCACGGCAGATCGAACAAATCGTTACGGTGAAGTATGCTACGGGCCATTCGAAATGATCTGCTAATGACATGATAACATAAAGATCCAAACCGAAAGATAAAACAAATAAAATGGAAAACAAACGATGCTTCCGTCGCTCGAAACGTCTCCATCCCTGTCCCTCCTACTCATAGAACCCGCATCGGACCCACCGGGTCGCGGGGGTCGGTCGGAAAAGGTAGGTTGTTTGTTTGGTTTTCGATTTATTTATCAATAACAGAGCGTTGTGTGGTGTCCAGTTTTGATTGTGGTTATACATTTCCGCAACAAAAAAAAAACAATTTCTACATCATTTCTACTGTTCAAACGTGTGTTTGTCCCCTCCTGTACCCTTTGCCCTCCGTGAGTGAGTGTTCGACAGGACCGAGCGTTGGTGTACGTTTTGCATTTTGAGTTCGTTTGGGCGTGTTTATGTTTTTCTTGACTTGTTCTTGCCGCCGATCCGTGTCTTAGTGTTTCTTTGTGTATCCATGCTTACGTCGTTTATTTGATCTGTTATTCCAATTTCAAATCTGTACACTCTAGCTTAGTTAAAAATACTGTTGTGTCGGGTTGGCTTACGGCAACCTGTTACTTTCTACGCCTGTCTACGAGAAGAGGGAGGAGAGATTTGGAACTGGGTGTGCGGTCTGGTACATCGTTTTGCAGTCAATGTCATTTGACGCTTCTAGGCTCTTAACGGGCTGAACGGTCTCACAAGACGCTCTCTTTTCCAACCAGCTGCATCGTTGGCAGTTGCTCAAAGCGGTAGAAATCATAGCGAACATTTTGGAATATCCTAGCAACCCGCGAACGGCTCCATCCGTGTTCGTATTGCATGTGTGTTTTGTATGGTTCAAGCAGCGTGACTGTGTGTGTGTGTGTGTGTGGGTATAGGTGTTTTGTGTGGGTTTGTGAGTCTGAATAGTTACTAACAATTCGGGTGGGATTTTCGGCTACGGTCGTGGCCAGTTTCGCCACACGTTCGAGCCACGCAAATTATTGCCCGGCTCTGCCTCTGCCTGTGCCTGTACACACGCACCAATGCTACGCTAACGCTACCTAAACGTTATCATCCGACACGGCGTACCCGGACTATCGATTATCGTTAATTTATAGTAATAATGTTGCTATGCACCCCAACTCCGGCTGCAAATTTTCCGTGGCTCATCGGAGTATTTATTGGCTTCGATTTGTCAACACGTGTGTTTTTTTTTGTTGTCAATTTACGAATAGTATGTTTTACAGTTGGAGTGTTTTGGTTTTTTCTTTCTTCCCGTGTACGTTTGCGTGTGTTTGTTAACAACTATCGAGTGTCGGTGTGAGTGCCGCCAGTTTTGGCTGGGGGTGTTGCTGCTGTTTGCTTAATCTTTGTTCACTAATTATTTATGGCTACCGCTCCCACACCTCCCGTACACACGATTGGTTTAAATTCAACGATTTATTCATTCCTGAAGACGCTTGTAATTAATTCTTAGTTTTAATTCACTTTTTTATTTGCTTACGAACGAACTATGTTTGCTCTGTTTGCTTCCCCTGCTGCTTCTCGTTATGTTTGTTTGCTTGTTTTGTTTGGTTTTCTTTGTCACCGTCCACCTAATCTCCCTACCGCTCTGTTTAACATTGGTTACTTATGTTTCGTTCCCTTAATGTTTCATCATTAACTTTTATTGTTTTCTGGCATGTTAATCGTTTGTTACTTTTTTCGTCAGTTTAAGTGTTTTTGTTTTGGTTTTTTTCTTCTTCTTGTTGATAATTTCCCAACCCCAGTTACCCAAACCCCGACTCTGCTCCAAAATCCCCGATGAGGGCTTCATCAGGCTATTCACCGAACAATTTCATACCTAGTGCTATCCAATAGTATTTCGCTGCTTTGGAGTTACCGATCAGCAGAAGTCGGGAGCTGTGTTTGTTTTTTTGTTTGTTTGTTTTTTTTTCGTTAATTTTCCCTTCTGCTTATTGTGGTTGCTGTTTGCCTGTTTGTATGTTTTACGTTTTTTTTTGTTTCGTCGTTATTCTCTACATCTCACATTCATATTAACAACTATTGATTATAATTTTCAGAGAATGTTTTGCCTGTTTATTCGTTCTTTCTGGGTGCTTAATGCGGCTTCTCTGTTCTCCTATTTCCTTTTAGTGTTACACTTTCCATTCGTTCTTCCTATGTTGATTTTCCGTCTTCTAGATCAACGTTAAAAGTATATGTACGAACATTAACAGTGTCTGTGAGTGAATGAGTGTGTGTGAGTGTTTCGCTCCTGTGCATAACTGAATGAGTTTTGTTCACTTTCATTTTTTCATTGATATTCTTATGGATGGGTTTTTCTTTAACTCATGTTATGATTCCATTTTCCTCACACTTCATTTCACGAGGCACATCCGTCGACCTCCAGAGGAAGAGTTAAAGAAAGTGGATCACATGAAAAGTGACAACGATAGAAAATGGAGAAAGAAAGGGAGAGAGATAGAGATGAATTCAAAGAGAGCGAGAGAGAGAAATGATGTAAGAGCAAGATGTGAGAAAGAACGAGAGGTACGCGAACAGTAACAAGCACGATAGTGAGAAAGGAAGCACACGGAGAGAATGTTTTCGCGAAAATTCTTTTTTCTTCTCAAAAGTTCTCCTTTGAAGGTCCCAAAGGCATTAGTTGCAAACTTTGACCGGCTTGAACGTCGTTCTCGTTCTCGAAGCGCAGCCTCACATCACAACAAAAAAGCAGGCGATGTTGTTGTTATTTAAACTGTGGTGCTTTGGTGCTTTCGCTTTAAAATCTATTAGAGGTGTGGTATGTGGGGCGACAGGCGCTGCCAACCCGCACCAGTCTAACGTTTGTCCCAGCTGTTGTAAATTGCTTTTCGTTCGCAAAACACACCGAACAGGGAGTGACGTACTCGCTCGTTCTAGTGCTTAAATGGTGTGAGAATGTGTATGTGTGTGGGAGAGAGAGAGAGAGAAAGAGAAAGAGGGGAAGATATTGTGTTCTTTACTTTACTCTTTCTTTTCCACCATCGTCCTCGTCTAGTGTGCCTCTGCCGCCATCTTCACCCTCAGAGAATTCGAATGCCGCAAAAACCGCTGCCCACCGTTGCCAATGTTTACGCAATAACTAACAACAGTTGTTGTAAAAATTGACAGACTAATTATAATAGTGGTGACTTAACGCTTAGCTATAAGGAGTTTCCGCGCTTCGCACGGCTTGTATTGGTTATGTTTTGGCAAGTTTGTTTCGCAAGAGGCCACACGATTGTTGCACTGTCTCGCTCGTTATTCATCTCTTCTTTTCCCTGTTCTTTTCTCTTTCTCTCTCACACACACACGCACACACTCGCACGCATCCTTCCACAAACACACACACTTTCTTTCTCTCTATGCCTCTATGTTTGAGCTGCTAACCAGCGTTTCGCTTGAAAGAGGCCTTTTCTTACTGGCTTTAAGAGGTCAAATTCTGTTGAGAAGTTGCATCATGCTGTACGTATTTTTTTCATAAAGCTTATGGTCGCTTTATCGCTGTTTTTCTAATTCTCTCTCTATCTTTCTTTGCTCCAGTTCTCTGTTTACTTTTCTCGCTCTTTCTTTGCGATGCTTTCCTTTCAACCTATTTACTGTTGCTGTTTTCGTCTGTTCGTTTGCTTATTCGCTTGCATCGGAATCGTGTTAGTGTCGATTTCCAACGTCTTGTTGCTAGTAGAGTAGTAAGAGATAATATATGGTATGAAGGTAATGTGTGTTGCTGGATGAGTTCGCGGTGGAAAGGGTGAACGGTCCCTTGGTGAGTTAATTTTTGTCTGTTTCTTGCCGACATAAGGAGTATTAGCAGTGGAATTTTCTTATTTCCTTTCTCAAACTGTGTACTATTTCTTCTCTCTTCCTTTCTCTCTCTCTTTCTCTTTCTCGATGTCGTTTTGTTTGCTCCAGGCTACCAACAACACGCACACACTCGGGTTCCGCAGGCTCCGATGGTTATGGTCACGTGCGGTGAGAAAACGTTATGAGAAAAGCTCACAGTAACGGAAAACGAAAGCGGATTATTCATCGACAAAACTCACCGGCTGCACAACATCACAAACGAACAAAAGTCCAACACCTGCGCGTACGACTTTGACGCCCTCAACTTTAATACCCTTTTTGCCTAGGACGAAAAACCAACGAACATCTCTCATCGTACCCGTTCTTCTTAGCCCGAACGAACGTTAGGTGCACCGGACCGGGTGCACCGCCCAAACAGGATGCAACGCGCGGCTACTCGCGGCCACTCGCGAATGTGATCGAATCGTAATACTTGCTAAATACACCCACACCCGCTCCGCACTCGGCTTTGCTGGCGTGCTACGTGTGCGTGTGCAAAGGGTGAGCGTGAATTATGCTTCCTAATAATTCGATATATTCCGCCAGTCAACCCCAATCGCTCGCAATGTACATGGGGTGGGTGTTCCTACTGCCCAATCCGTGTCCACTTGCAGGGCCGTTTCTATGTCTATACTGGTATAACATTCTTATTACCAACCCGCAAAACCCCTTTTCGGTCTTGTTCTGCCCGTGCCCGGTACCTTAGCGGTTACGTTAAATTTAATATGTCTCCTAAATCAGTTGTTACTGCTTTGTTGATTTTATCGTTACTTCATCGTTTCTCCCACTGGCAACGGTGTGTTTGTGTGTGTTTTTTTTGCTCGTTTTCTGGCGTTCTTTACATTATTGTATACGCATATGGTTTTGTGTTCAACAACTGGCACCCGACTTCTTTGCCCTTCGTTCTGTCTTTTCCTAAAACTTTTTTTTTTTTTAAACTGAAATACTCCTGGCAGGAAGTATGCATGTGTTCGTGTTCGAAGGGAAGGAGAGGGTTATTTTTGTAATCTAATTATGTCGTAGTTCATGTGTGGCTGTTCGTTCACCTTCTTTGTGTTAATGTCCAGCTGTGGGTTTTCGTGTTCCTCACCTTGCTCGCTGTGAATTGCTTATTTTGTTAAGCTGGTGGTAGTCGTTTCGTTACAAATATCTGACTTTTGGAGTAATTATTTCCGCCATGAGCGGCTCCCGCGAAAAAACCAAAAGAAACGCTCCCCATCATCCAACAATGCTTTGTTGCAAGTTTTTAATGATTAATTAATGTTTTTTCCTCCATCTTCTTCTTTACTTTTTCCTAGTGGGTTTGCTACTTGGTTGCCGGCCGCTTTCCACTTCCAGTTGCAACCGTTAATTTGTTTTGGTTTTCTCATTTATTGCGCTACATTTGAATTTGGATGTTTTTTTTTCGACTTCGTTTTGTTTTGTTCGGGGCTGCTGCATGTGGGGTTTCGAGTGTGAGTGTGCTTTCTATTATGCTCATGCGGTAGAATTTTTTTTTTCGTTATTATTCCGTTCCGTACGACACGTTCGAACACAAGCGTTATTGTGATGTCTTCAAATGTTACGGTAGTTTTTTTTCTCCGTTTTTCCTTCTCTACTACGTATGGATTCTGTTCTCTAAATGCGCATGTTTTTTTGTTTGTTTGTTTTTGGTTTGTTTTACTACTCGTAGTCAGCGGGTCTTTTGCACTGAAAGATTGCGATATTGATATTAGTTTCGATTCAACATCTGTTTCTTCACTCAAGCGCATGGCTCATGGCTGGTTGTTGCTTCTATCTTTCCTGCCGTGTCTGTGTCTGTCCCTTTTTGTTTCTGCTGCTTCTTCTGCTCCCGGTATGATACACTTGACTACCTGACTTTTGCTTGCTGCCATTTTTCGTTCCTCACGTGCTTGTTCTCCCAGCGCCAACGTCTTGCGATGTTCGGGGCAGCTGCTGGACGGGGCTGCTGGGCCAGCTCGGTTGTTGGTCGAGCTGGTGCCGTGGGCAGACTGTTGCTGTGGGCTGGAGCCATGCTCCGGAGCCCCCGCACCGTGAGCTATAACACCACGAGCAGATGCACCAGCTGCTTCGTCCAGGTGAGAAACTCCGTACCGACGGTCAGCATCGCCACCATGGCGACCCACGTTTGCACCCCGTTCGTATGCGTCCGGTAGACGGACCCGAGGGCACACAGAGCCCGCAGCAGGGACGAGATGGCTCGCACTGGCGACGAACCCGACGGGACCGATGGCAGGGCCGTCGTGGACGTGAGCCACCTGCTACTGCTGCTGATGGTGATGGAACTTGCCGTGGTGGTGGTTCTGCTGTTTCGGTTGGCTGTGGTGGCGGTGGTCATGCTGGGGTAGCTGGTCGTGGCGGTGGATGTAATGACGGCCTGCGCTAACCGACACTGCTCGGACTGGGAGGAGCTGCTCGTGGGGCTGGTAATGCTCGGGCAGCTGGGCGATATATCCGGTGGCTCGCTGTTGAACTCCAACGACGCACTATCGTGCTGCTTCGTCTCGTTGTGCAGCGGATCACAGCGAGAGCACAGCCCATCGATCGGGCTCGAGCCACAGTAATCGTAACAGCAGCCCGTTGGACCGTTGTTCGATTTCCGCAGCTGCTCACCGGTTTCTTCGATGTTTAGATCTGCAAGGTGTTGTTAGATGGATGGATTCGTTAATGACTCTTCATTTTGACCAAGATTTCTTCAGGTTAAAATAAAAACTACACAAATTTTATCGAAAATGCCTCATGGTTTACATTTGATAGCATTAAACATAATTAAATTTTGCCTCTGTCTTTTAGTGTCCCCATCGCAGGGAAGGCAACAAATCTTACCTCGACAAAGAAACGTCGGTTCGCCGGCGTACTGCGTCGGATAGGCTGGTGCCCGGTCGCCCGGTAGCATGTACGGGCACTTTTGCTCTACGGTTTGGCATACGTTTAGACATGGTCGTATTCGCACTCGTTGCGTTTTTCGGCGTGAACTGAAACGTAGAGAATGGTTGATTTATAACGTACAAATCGCATCATCGGAATGATGGAAAGATATCGTCCCAAAGCGTTCGTATAGTGGTTAAGAAAAATCAATAAAAAAATGGAAAAAAGGCTTCTTAGTTGCAATCTTTATTGAAAAGAGAGACGGGAGCCTTTTATTACAAACAAAAAATTCATATTGCAGAAACTCGTTAGACGAGATACGGGAGCCTCTTATAACAAACAAAAAAATATATTGCAGAAACTCGTGAAATAGTTGAAGTTTTTCATCCGGCATTTCTTCCGTATTCGATTATATAAATTTAATATTACAATTAAGAACGTTAAAAATATCTTTAAACAATGAATTTTTTGTGGCATTTACTAGAATCTTCATTTTCCGGTAATATTTTTATTTAAAGAAAGCTTAGCGATGATTCATTTCGAGACAAACAAGAGTTTCATCAAAACAAGGCAAAACAAAATCGAATCCTACGATTCTTTACTACCACTAGCAGCATCGTTCCAAGCGTGCCCGCTACTACGCTAATTGAATGCGAACGCGCATTATTTGCCGCATCCTGTGTACGCCCTCAGCCATCGTGCCGCAACAGGGCAATATAACTACTTCGGGCAAAGTTTTATCGACCTCGTTGTTGTGCGCACGGCCACCCGGCCAACATGTCCCCATGCCAGCGGGCGAAATTCATCGGACAAAACACGTGCACGTGTCGACCATTGGTCGAGTTTTTCCCGGCTTAAAGAGGGACGACCCCGAACCCCCTGGTCGTTGGGGCTTAATTTTTTGTCGTTTCAAGTATCGCGAAGCACCCGGAGGGGTAAAGGCAACGAGCCGGTGGGTTTGAGAGCCGGATTACGTGTTCCTCGGTGCGCGTGATAGCTCTTTTTACGTGCGTTTTTATTGCAAAACTTGTGCCTCGTTCGATGCTGGGTGCATGCGAAACCAATACAGACGCACGGTGACCGATCGTAGCAGCTGACGGTAAATAATTTATACGGAAATTTGTCGCGGTGGAGGCGCCTGGTGGATTGTTGAAAAATTTGCTTCCCACTCCGAATTGTTGGCTGGAGCACGGCAAGTCTGGAGAAAAATTGCCCCTGCAGTTGCTGGTGCAGTGGCATAGTTCTTGAGACTGATACCTCACTCAAACATCGATACCAGCCGTCAAGCATGTACACGAGGGCCAAAAAAAAACCCTCCAACAAATCGCACTCCGCCTCCCTTTCGGGCGCGTTAATTTGTCTCGCTTGTGAAGATTGCCACCGAGGCGAGCAGTGGAAGCGAACGTTGAGCGATTATAAATTTGTCTCCATCTATTATTCACTCCAACCAGCAGCACCCGCCGGCACCGAGACGAACCTTCCGGCGCTCCTATTTGCCCTGATGTGCATCCATTTAGCTAATCAATTAGCCTGTCTCTGCCCAGCGATCCATCAGATTTCTCGCTCGCTTGCGGTGTAGCGCCCGTAGCGATCGAAGGCAGCTTGTTACTCTCCGGGTACGGGTTATCCTTGCGAAAAATGCTTATGCAAGCATCGGGTGTTCCCTGTCTCGCTGTCTTATTTCCTTCTCTCCACCGTCACCCTCTGGCACACACTTGAGGCATCCTCAGATGCTTTTTTTCCTTTTTCGCTCGCAGATCCTCTGCCCCTTC